>KI424396.1:0-12040 GCA_000473375.1 Anopheles culicifacies
GAAAGATAAATTAAGTTAGCAAAATGATAAACAATGCCCGACAACCATCTTATCGAAATATGATCTGCTCTAAAAGTAATGAAACTTTCAAGCTGTCCGAGAGACCTGTGGTCGTTCAAATTATCGAAAGGAACAAGGTAAACTTAATTCTCCACACACAAACACACACACGTGCTAAGTTCCGTGACTAAAGCGCACACATTAGTGGCTAAATGTTGCGAATTGTAACGGAAGCGTACCTAACGAACTGTAACAGGCGCGCACAATTTTCTTTCACGCACGTCGTAAGCCATATAACTCTGCCCCAGTAGAAAGATGGAAAGATACAACGACACGAAGATATCGTTTACGGATGATATATTTTTTTACCATTCGCTTACCATCACGAAGCGGCATATGGGGCCGAGAGGTACAACTCCATTTTGTCACCTTTTCTCCATTCGTCGGTTTGATTTCTATTCGTCCGGACAATTAATTCAACTCTGTACTATTCGCGTGGCATACAAATTTGGATTCAACTCAACGAGCGAAATTATTGTCCGGTTTAGTACCAATCGAAAACCCCCCAAAAAGGTGCACACGGGATGTTACACGGTTGATTATTAAACGCGTCATACCCGAGACGTTGTTGCACACGATACTCGGAGACTCTCCGTCTCTTCGCAGCGTTGGAGGACGGGATCTGGCCATCACCGAATTCCAACAACTCACGACGAGTGCCTTGACCGAAAGAAGGCGGCTGGGTGCAATCGTGAAAAAGTAACACCAATATGTGCGTGAAGAAAGTGGGAATAGCCAGCGAAATGTTATTTTTAACAGCATCTCTCGCAATTCGTGAATCTGTGCCACACGTCCTACCACGCAATATATGAAAGACACATTCTAACGGACCTTCGCTCGCAACTCCCTCCCCCAGGGAAAAGATCGTTTCGGTTCATATATGCATCATTAAAAAAAAAGTAAACATGTTTATGTCTATATTATACATTTTGAGGACTTCTGATCTCCTCCATGCCCAACGAAAATCCACTCCATATATGTTCCAAGTAACCAATTTTAACCAATTTCTTTTGCGATCTTCTTAAAAATCCATGGAGTCATGAGTATTGCCCGAGGTCGTTCAAGGGCACTATAACAACAACACACCGAGAGTGATCATGATTGTGCTTGATGGAATAGTGATGTGACAACCGCACAATCATTTGTTGCAGAGACGTTTTGCTCAATCAAATTTTCAAATCAAAAAGATTACAGAGCGAGAGGAAATAATGGCGACAGCTCATAAAACGGGTTATGATGCTCCAAACCGCGACCGGAGCTCTTCACTATTAATCATATCTTGATCATATAACGAGCATTGCGTTCCACAGTGCAAGACGGACCAACGATGGTCGAGCGATGGAGAATGGTAATAACTTTCACCTCATTCCGCATTCGGTCAATGGGTGGTTGTGTCCCACAGTAAGGGGGTACCAAGAGTTGAACTATGCTGTTTACTTTTACTTTCTGGTAGCAACCTAAAGTGATAGTCAGATCATGCCGAATGGAGAGATGTAGTATGATAAAATATAAAGAGAATAAAGTGAGACTTTGTTTGCCTGATACACTAAGGACAAACTATTGAAATACGAATAATTTAATCAATTTTAATCATTGCTTATCAAATTTCCCATGTTCCAAAAACGCTTATGCTATAATTGACTTAAAACAGAAATTTTTGACCACAAAGTATCCCATAAAAGGGTTGATCTTCACCGAAAACCATTCTAACACACTGCACAGTTCGACGTGCATGAGGCAACATCTCCTAACAGGGGACATGAGCAACTCCATAGACTCCGTTCTCACAACCTCCACCACCTTCTTCATCAACATGTTTTGATACATCTATATTTAGCATTGTTTGTTTCATACCCAACCAGAACTCCCCGATCGCCGATTGTTACCGAGAACCTTTCCTCTAACTAAACCTAACCTACGACATGTGAACCACACACGCACACAGGGGATCAACGATCGTCGCCTCGTCGCTAGAGGGGACTAAATCTTAACCTACTACTGGCGGCAATGATAGACCACAAAGCCTGTGCCCCTTTCTCTCTACAGATTCGACGGAACACCACCAGAACCACACAAGATAGAGCAACATCATAGCCATAGCATTAAACCTTCCTAACCAAAAACACTCAGGTGATTGCTGTGGTGGAATAAGAGACAGAGAGAAGGGAGACCTCCACTACGGCACCACACCACATGATCGGGTTCTGAATCATCATCGTCACCACACCACACGGATCGTACAGCGCGCGCACAACTCTACTACTGCCCAAATGTGGTAATATCGCGGGAAATGAAACGTGCTTTAAATGACGCGCAAGGGCGTTTATGTGTGGCGCACTCTTTTCTCCCTGTCGACGAATGGGTTTGCTTCTCACGCGCCTGTGGTGGTCCTCATATTTTTACCTTTTAAGTAGCTAATTTTTCTCCCAGTGAAGAGTTTTCAACTCTCCCGATAGGCATACGGCTTTAAGGGCAGTATTTAAAGATGCTGGAAATGGACACACACACTCACACAAACGGTGCAAATCACCATCTGATGACGTCCGTTCGATGTACCGTTCTATCCATTATGGGTAAACCGATAAAGCTAGCGAAGGCAAAGCAAACCAACATTATTCTGCCTATTTATGGCTACACTCAACGTAGCGCACTTCTTCTGCACACGATTGCACATGATCTTCCACCTCTTCACGCAAGCAAGCTCTTACCCCACAGTTTCAAGTTAAAAAGACTAAATCGAATGCAAAACGTATCCCCCTCTCTCCAATCCACGCACATCTAAAATTAGCAAACTGTAAAGAAATTGGCACGCTTCGAAAAGATCCAAAGAAAACAATCCCACACACACACACGCGCGGTCGGCAGGATAGGAACGAGAGTAGCGAGCGATCGAAACACTGATCTCGCACATCGTAGGATTGTTGTGAAGGTCATCGGCATCGGCGTAGAAAGAAAGTTGCTCTCTTGCTAAACCAAATTCCTGTGACCAAAATGGAGCAGTAGAGTGTTCGTTGTTGGAACATGATGCTGTTAGGAACAGAAGGGAGCAAACACGTTGTATTCCTAAAATGGAATAATGATTGGCCTCCAAAGGGGGTCTCTACCAGGCATAGAGTGAAGACATTCGAACCATGTGTGATCGGCATTCCATCACAATTCTTGCTACTCTTTTACGTGTCGATCTTTCACTATTAGCTACGTGTCCTACAGTTGATGATTCCGAATTGAAGAATCTCAAAACTTTCGCCAAATTCCAATTAATCCTATTTTAAGTGCACAAACAGCAAATGGTGCAATGGTGCCGTGACCAGGATCACGGCGAAAGCGAACGTAAATCATCTTAAACTGGCAAACAATGCTAAATTTGGAGTTAAGAAAAAAGGTTGTTACGTTGTTGCTAAAGTTAAACTAACATTTATAGACATCCATAAATAAAACAACGTGCATTTCTTCCACCTTCTTCTCTTTCAAATTGTAACGAAGATCAAGTTTTTCGCGTGCTAGTGCTGATGTTTAGTTTTCAACTACGGCTACTGTATCCGGGTGCGTTTTCCGTTGACTTGCGGCAAATTGGAGCGTAACGGACAAGAGGAGCCTTAGCTCATGATATCATTTATCCACCTTTGCCACTCTGCCACGATAACTTTCGCCGACCGGTAGAGCAAAAGCTGGAAATGAAGGATATAGCACCATCATCATCATCATCGTCTTCAGCTTCGTCGAGAGTACCGGGAGGAGCCACTGTCGGCAGTCGGAACCGCAGTCAAAAAGAAACCAACCATACGTGTGGTGGACGTTCCGGGCAATTAAGTTCGATTTGGGCCAACGAGTTTTCCAGTACATCATACTACTGTTGCGATCGTTTTTTTTTTCTTCTCTGACTTGGATGATACCTCTTGCGCATATTGTCGTGGAATATTTACCAGTCCCACGTGAATCATTGCTACCTTCACCTTGCACAAATGGTCCACAAAAACCAACCCACCGAGCCCGATCGTAACACAATTCACTTTCGCAACCATTGACCTTCTCCGTCCAGACCAGTAAAGCTAGGAGATGGTCCTTAAGTCCACTCTTTCCTGGTTTCTGCACTTCGTATGATCTGGGTGCGCTATCTTCTTACATTTCTAACATCTTTTTGTTTGATGAAGAAGAGCAACGGCACAAAATATCGCAACTATTCAATGACCTTCCTATATAAACCTTCACCAAAAGTGTTCGTGACACCGTTTCCAACCAACCGGTGCGCATTCATCAACACTCACCCCCTCCACCAAAAATATTGTACTCCATGATCTTTCCACTTTCTAGCGATAATGAGCTAAAAACGCTTCAAGCAAACCGAAAAACAAACTCGCTAAAAAGAACGATGGAAAAATGAAATCGCAGAGCTAAAAAGGAGCACCATATTCCGACTGAGGCACTTGACCGTTTCACGATGAACTCGAAACGGGTTACTCAAAAATAAATAAAATTCAATCTTGCCGACCCGCTCCTCCTTTTTCGGATCAACCACCACCGACCAACCAACCACAGCATAGAAGGGAGGAGGTTAAAGAAATGAACAGGTAGAGAAGGTGAACGAAACAAGAAAAATGCCAATTCAGCCAAAGACACATACGCACGCAGAGTGCCGATTGCCAGCATTGCGCATTTTTACATTTTCATTCACCGTGCAACGCCACCATACTGTACCTGTGACCAATACGTGTGTGCGTTCCGCCATCATTTATTGTTTTGTAACAATTTCATAAAAATTGCACACACGGATGGATTTAAGTGAGTTGGGGAGTTGTAGGGGAAAACCCTTCTGCACCTGTAGTTTTACTCCTCAATTACCAGCCAGGACGTTCAGTGTGGCACAGGAAGAAATTAGTGTGTTGTGTCTTTATGCTCTACCATTTAATCAATTATCACATCATTAGGGCAAAACAAACGCCAAGGGTAGAGACAGAAACAAACAAGAACAGAAGGAGTGTAAAACGGAAGCTCGTACTGGTCTGCTCCTATTAACGTCCCAGCCGCCACCAACCACCACAAAGCGGAAAACCATTTTTCCGTATCATTAGCGCAGAATCATCTTCCCCTTCACTCAACGAGCATGACTTAATGGCCAAACCTCAGTGTTAACGATGAAGGAATGTGCCACCGCCGATGTGGAAGAAGAATCATTCCTTCAACTAATCAACCGAATGCCTGGAAGAGTCGGCCCTTCTTCTTGAAGCTATCGGAGGAATGATATTCGGAATGGTGGCCGCCTGGAGTATGTATGGGGAAGATCTGGAAAGCGAACACACAAAAATGCAACCGATTCGAAGTAGCAAGAGAGATATCCGTCTGCCAACTGTCTTTTCTTTGGAGCAGAACTCACCAGACCGTTGGAATTGTTTCGGTTTCACGTTTCCATCCGGATTGCGTTTGTGCGGCGGCCAACCATCGAGGCAATGCCTTCGATACGGAAAACGTGAATTTTATCTCAAACAATACGCTAAACTCTGAGAGTTTGGCTTACAAACTAAATGTTGGGAGAATGAAGATCACTGGTTCTTTGGAGAAGCCGTCATGATCTGATTGGACATTATCTGATTCCAAATATTATCAAGGTGGTAAATAGCAAGAATTGCAGTTGCAAGTCGTCTATGATCACAAGTGCTGTCATCTCCTCTCCAATATCCAATGCTTGGAAGATCTTACTATATCGTAGTATCTTGGAGAGGCCTTGACTTCTCAATAATATTCATTTTTCTTAGTAAAAAGTTAACGTAAACAAACGTTAATCATCTCGTGTATGAGTAACATAGAATTTACGACGAAAATAAACCTTTTCCTGAATCATAAATTAAGTCACAGGTTTTAAACGATTCCTTCCCTGCATCATCATTCGAGGCACACGATGCGGAGTAGATGACTAATCCAATGATGAAGGTCTCACCATCGGGCTCATTACGTCATATGCCGGATTTGAATGCAACTCGTCACAATCTGCCAGAAACACACACACAGTACATTCGAGATTATACTACTGTTATTGCATCAGCACATTTTGGTCGTTAAATTTTTGCCGATCGAAATCAACCTATTATCTACCCCCAATTTATCTTCACTCAATGAAGCTACAACGGATGGACCACACGCTGCCGCCATTCTTAGAATACCGGCCGGCAACGACATCGAAACATGTGTAGCGAAAAATAGAAAAGTTCGCTACTTCGCCACACGACGGCCAACGACCGCAAGTCTATAATATCCCTTGGATATCCTGGGGCTGCTGCTTTGGGTGTGCGAAGAAGGGAAGGGCTTACTTTCGGTGTACTCCGCCTCCTCCAACAAGATCACCACCCACATCATCTCTTTTCTGCGGTTTCGCTTTCGTTCGATCGATCAATCATCGTTCATTGATCTTTCGTTGTTGGGGCGAATTCAAACCACAGTGAGCTGGTACTGAAACAGTGCGCCTAGGATCTCCTAAAATAAAACATAAAATATTCAAATGCGATTTATCATAGAATTGCCTTTAAACAAATGACATTTCCGAGAGTTCATTACTGTGTTTAAAAACAATTTTAACGAGAACGAAATCAATTAACGAAAATGTGCAACCGGAGCTATTTGCACACTGATAAACACACAATTAACTTACAAGTTGCAAGTGCATACGCGGAGGAAATTAGTCAACAAACTAACAGCACCGTGGTGCTGTTGGAAACATTTAACGCTCATGATGATGCATGTTATCGATATTAATAATCCACTGTTGCGTTGTTGGGAGTTAGCACCAACAAAACTGCAACGAACACAACTCATGTGACGCCGGCACGCGTCACACGCATACACATTCAGACACATCAAAATGCCCCAACCATGGTAAAGGGTATTTTAAAGTCGTTATCTGGCTTTACAATGGACTTTGCCTTTAAAGCTTTCTTTCTTCGCATCTTTCTCCCAGCCCTTCGAATGTCACATATATCAAAAGCTGAATACAACCAATGTAGAAAAAAAGGAAAAACAATTTTACAACCACTATTCCAAAAGTGGTTCTACAACCAACCCGATGATGCGATGCAATTTCAGCTTCAGGGTGTGTTGCTGAGGTGGTCTCAGATATTGAGGGGAAACCAGAAAACTTATCCCTCCCTATAGCGCTCCATATATTTCGAATGCGCGCGCGCACACACACACACTTCGGGTGACACATCACCTTAACTTGAGAAAGGAAAAAAAAATTTCGATCGCTTGTCTTCACTCTTCCCACCGGAAAACACCGGTCCAACCAGTTCCCGCTGTCCCCGTGACGGAACACGGACAAGAAGCCTCGACGACGGCTGGACGGCTGTTCTTGTAAAGGTAAGCAGTCAACGAAACGTGTACGTCCGGTTTTCTTATTCGAACGGATTGAATTAAAGCAAAGGACGGAACATACTCTTTGTCGTACGTATCTATATCATTTTGGGATCGAAAGGTGAAAGAAGTATTCAATTTTGTTATGTGACATGATCGACTGCATGTATTTGACGAAGCTTATTTCTTCTAACGTCGCATATAGATCTGCTTTCATCTTTGCTAAAATCACAACACAAGGTCAATCGTAGTGCATCCACCCTTTTAGCGCATCAATCTACACAAACGGACTAATTGAGAAGTGCCATACAACTCATTCCCCCCAATAAGTGTTAATGGCACACCCTCGGATCTCTCCCTGCCTTTACCTCAGAACATCAGATCAACTTCTACAGACACGCGCAAGCTCTCCGGGACTACAAAAACAAAATTCCCATTAGTCTTGAGGTGTGTGCGCGTGTGGCTAGACATTCACCGCGCAATTATTCAAACATCTATGCATAGCGCATTATTAATCGTCCGATCTGTTGATCATTCGCGTCCAACCCTTCTCGTTCGTAGCAGCGATGATCCATGTCCTTCCAATCATCGTCATACGCTAATCAATATGCTCTGGTGAAGCTCTATCCGCATACAGCTCTTTATTAAAATGGCAAACACGCGACACCTTTGTTTTGCACTGCGAATTCTTCTCCACCTCACTCCATGAAGGTCAACGAGTATATGTGGCTAGGGACTTTGCGAGAAGTGATAGTGTTTTTTTTTTCATCCAACAAACACATACATGTGCATTGTTTGCAGTGGAAGCGTTAAGTAAAGGAATACAAATCTTTAACAAAAAAGGTAAAGAAATTCGATAATTATTTCCCCAACTTTCACAAGGTCATAAAGATGTTTGAAAATTTCTTATGGAACCAACTTTAACTATTGCTGTCCGACGGCAGCAGATAAAATGCTTTAATTATCCCGACATACATTTCCTTATAGGAGCCGATGTGTAAAAGCAAACGCTTTTCACAAATCCACACAGAGAAACCGAAGAATGTGTCAAGTGCACATACAAAAACAAGTGACATTACATCCATCGGCATGTTCTCGAATGCACACTCATTGTGTACAACAATATAGTTATCTGAGGCCCAACGGACTACGAAACCGATAGCGGTGACACACACAAATATACCAATACTGCTGCTGGTGCTGGTACACGACCAGCACACAAAAACTACTCCAGACTTGCGGCTTTACGTTACTTAACAACAGCTCGCTTGGCTGGTTTGTGATGCTGGTTTTTATTGTGCGTTATCATGTCTAGAAGGGAATAATGTTGGTACGACATCAACTAGAGGCTCTGTGTTTCCATTGCACGACGGGAGTCCCTTCACATTTGCACAGCTGATATATGCGGGCATGGAGACCCCCCCGCTAAACCTACCATTCATAATGCCCTTTTCTTGTTGTGTTCCCTTCTTCGGCGATGAGAAAAACTCGTCTACATTCTCCAGTAACTCACCGACCTTGCCCAAGGGTAATTGGATTTCCTGTTAGAAATTTAGAAATGTGCCTCTGGTTCCTCTATACATGTTCATTATTCGCGTTTTGCTTCCCGTGATTTGGATAACAGTTCCCTACTCTACCCCACATAGTCGTGAAGGAGAAGGTTCAAAATCAATATGTATGTACGGCGTATAAACCGACGACAGCTGATATAGACAGACATCTCTATCTTCTTTTTTTTTTTTGGCCATGGTAACAATAGGTACATACATACAAATTGGACACGCGATTTCATACCATCCAACACAACACATTGATGGGATCCTACGGGTCGATATCATGCCCCCTCTCCTTTAAAGCTTGGCTAGACAACGCCAACCACGTTCAGATTGAAATTGACGACTTCGGCTAGACCTGGTCTGGGGCCCAATATTGGCGCAACCTTCGAAACTGTGACCTTCACCTACTCTGCCGTGTGTATGCCCAGCCAGGGAAACGTATTCGATCACCACAGTTCAGTTCCACACGGGGTGCAACGGCAGTAAAGTGCAACCATTAATGTGTGCCATGAACACACTGACCCGTTTTGGAGGCCAACCCCTGCCGATCATCTGACAGAAAACGTCGTTGTCGAACACCTTCGTCGATTATTTGCAGTTCTTTTTTTATGATCAATGGCCATGAGGTTATCTCATCCCCCATCCCCCTCAGACGATGCAACACAAGCCCATGTACGGGGATGATGACTCGTTTTTCAGAGGATTAAAGCTTGCTGATGAATGGAAGGTTAAGGAACATCTAATGGTTGATCGATTGAAAACTCTCCAAATACTTTCAATTCCATGTGATACAAATTAAGGGTAGCTTTCTTATAACTTCAAAGGGGGCAAAGGTTCCTAAATATGAATATGTATGATTCATGGTTTTTGTCACTTTCATCTAACTTTCTTCAGCCCTTTTTCTGTAAACAGAGAGAGCATGCGAATGATTGAAGATACCAAAACAAAAGTCACATTTGATACGGTGATTTAAGCGTTTACTTTCTTCGCTCAACTCATCATATCTCATCCATTTACCATTAAATGGGTAAAAGACAAGCCAAACCGGATTCGAATAGTTCGAATATTTATGAGCCCTTCCCCCGGGGGGTTGCGCTGTAGGTATTATACGTTCACCTCGTATCCATAGACGTGTGTCGCGCAGTCTTTGCAGGAGTTATAATCGTGCCGTACTTTTGGAACCGTTTCCAAAAAGCTAACCTTTAGACCTCCTCCTCCGGAGGCGACAGACGGAGACATAAATACAAAAACAACAACAAAATGAAGAAAGAAATCGCCAGCTCCATCGCGATATGCTCCTTTTTTGTGGATAAGTCCCGAGTGCGTAAACTTTCTCTTTCCCTTTCTTCATGACGTTCGAACCTGATGGCTCCCATTCACATCTTAGATCCTGGTTTCAGTGCTCTTTCTCTACTGATGTAACAGAGAAGCTGAGTTCCGAGGTTGGCACTATTTTCCGTGGAACCTCATTGAAGTTACTAAGCTATTTACTTAAAACTACAAGAGCTTCAAGTTTACAATTGTTTTAAGATGAAGAATGAAATGGTGAGGAAAACTGTCGATTGAAACAACCATCACATTCATGCGTTTGGGTTCCACAGATCCACATTTGTTGGCATAGCAAATATTCGCAACAGTAAATAGAACTTTTAAACAAGCGCATTCTTTCACAAAATAACACACCATCATTAGTCACTCGTTTGCTAAATTAAATGTTGAAACTTTGACGTTTTGGGGTGACTGGAGGAATGTTGCCGTACTATCCCTCTACAGCTAAACACCCTCCTGCGCGCTTGGCCCATATTAGTTGACAAATCTTTTCACATTTGTTACTCCCGAATCGAGCTAGTCCAACCGAGAACATCTTCCAATGCTGCAGTATTGGATGCGTTTGTGGAAAGGACAAAACCGAATGAACGCGTGCACAGACTGACAACAATCGAGGGTTTTGCCCAGTCAGTCAGCATTCGCCATTTCCGGCCACTATTCATCGCTCCTTTCTTGAATCAACGTTTGACAAATTGACTGCGGCGGACAGGGTGCGTCGTCTGCACCGAGAACCAGTCAGATGTGCAGGCGGTGGTCTATAACGGCCTGTTCTTGTTGATTTTTTGTTCGTTTCCATTTCCTTTTTTGCAGTAGCAGCAAGCAGGGTAGGATATGTTCGAATCATTTCCCTTTTGTGGTACGCTTTCCGTTGCCCTTGATGGATCCGGTTGGAAATGGGTTGCCGGGCTCATTCTTTTCGTACGTTTGTCACTATATTCAAGAGGTGGGATATGACTGCAACATAATCAGGGAATAATGTTCCCTCGACAGACACAGTCGTCGGTAATCGATTCACCGATTCCATAATATAAAATCGCTATTTTTCTCCACGATTTTGGCAACATATGGTTGGCTCTGGTGTGCCCTCTGGCGTGTCTGTTTATGAGAAACTATTTGTCGAGTTTTCAATAGATTGTTCTTCTTCCATTTTACTACTCGCTTTACAATCCATTTTCCACCCTCTATCAGTGAAACGGCAGCATCGATTGCTAACGAGAAAAGATGAAAACGAGATCCACCAAGAGGACCCCGTATGCGGAACGGAACACACCTAAATCAACAAACACTCCCGCCGCGTGCTTGGCATAAGAGAGAAACATCCACAAACCGTTCTAGAAGTGCCGAACATTTCCCATCATACCAAATGGGCGGAAAATGCCACACACACAAAAAAGAAACAAAAAACAAACAACCTTACGAAAAAAGGCGAATGTTCTTACGAAGCAGAAGGAAATAAATTTGCTTACCATATGTTAAAACTCATTTAATCGTACCAAATAGGGTACTTGGGACGGGGAGCTACATCTTTACCCGTGCTGAGTGGAATAGAATGATGCACTCTCTTCCACGCTGAAGGGGCGAAAGTCTTCCACGATAAAGGTTTTCCTTTTGGATTCGTATGTTACGGGATCGTTGTTCCACACACAGACACACACTCTCACACAAGCTATCAACGGGAAGTGCGTTAGAAGCATACTTCTTTCTGGAAGTAATGAACAGTTAATGCTCTGCTCTTCCGCTTTACCTTTTAGGTATTG
>AXCM01006847.1:0-19943 GCA_000473375.1 Anopheles culicifacies
TTTGTCTCATACTCTTGCAACAGTCGAAGATAATTGTACAGTGAGAAGCATAAATTGCATTTTCACCCTTCGATGCTGGACGCAAGGATGCTTTCCCGGATGGTTTTTCTTTTTTCTTTTTTGGCCAACGGTTCGCTCGTTCAATCCGAAATTATTTTCACTCGAATCGTCCCCAAAAAAACGGGTGCGGGTTGTCATCTTTCTTGGTGTGTAGCTTTTCAGCGCTCTTCCCATTCAGCCCTTCACAAAAACCCTCCTATCACTGCGAGCTATCAGTCGCCATTATTCGTCCTGAAGCGTCCTTCATTGACGATGAATCTTTTCCGTTCAGCCGGAACGTCCGCAAAATGGAGCTGGTTCGCGGTGGACGAAACGATTTTATGAAGGCAAATGATGCTTCGGCTACTCACCTCGGTACTTTCTAAAGAACGTAGAGCACAGTAAAACAGCCAAGAAAGGAACGAAAGGAAAGCATTCAAATGTCGGTAAAATGTCGTTTACTATTTTTGCCGATAATTATTTCTTTCATTGAAAATTCATTTTCACTACGATTGCATACAAAACGGGAGCTTTTAGAAAGTTGCTTGCACAGGGAATCACGAACGCGTTCTGCTCACCGATAATGGTTGCAAGTGATACTTTATTATTGTGTCTCTAGTTTTTTGCCAACGTTCCACTTTACCTTCCGATTGCCATTGTGTCTTGCCCGTGAATGGGAAGTCTTTTGCACATTCAGCAAAAAGTGGCGTAGTGGTGTAGGCCGTTATTGTCCGTTTACCTTCCGTGCAGTGTTCCCTACAGCCTGCTGGAAAGATAAGCAACATTACTGAGCACCGTTTGCGGAACAATGTCCTTACTTTTGACAGCCTATAGCCGCACAGTAATTGGACTTCAAAAGCGCAATAAAGTATGCAAAAGTGTACCTATCCTTTGGTTCGTACATTCAAGAGGTTCAGATTACATTTATTTATTTCAGTTATTGATTTTATTTTTGAAACGAGTTTTCCACTTTTCATCTGATTTACGGATGTTACTTACAACAAATAATCTTTACTTTTACATGATTCATTGTAATTCCACAAGGAATTGTTTTTGAAGGCTCTTAAGATATAGTTTTGTTCTAGAAATATTTAGAAATAATTGCCAGTGAGGTTTAAAGTAGAAGGAATCAACTCTTTACTTCTTTGCTAGATTGATTATTTAAGAACCAGTTTTCTTACCATTTTGCGTCCGCTCCTCTGAGCTTTTTTGACAGTGAGTTTGTAAGAACTTATAATTTGGTAATAATGGGATTGATCTTTGGACCCAACCCGTAGATTTTTTAGGCCGTCCACATGGACAGAGGAGGCGTGATAGGCCCAAACTGAGATGGAACGGCCGGAAAAACGGATTGGCAGACGACGGCGCTGGACCGCGAGCGGTTGTAACGCCTCATAAGTAAGTAAGTAAGTAGATAATGATCTTTGTCTGAAATTGAGAGGATAGTGCTATTGAGGTTTACAATATTTCTACCCAGTTAGGGATTCATAGTTGGAGGATACTACACCATACAAAACTCCTATGGCGTCACTCGAATTTGAGATTCTACCGAACATTTTGATTTCCACTACTCTTCCACGAGTTTGGGAGATAGACTCTGTCCATAGCTGACAACGATGTATGTCTTAGACTGTTTTGAGAAGAAGAATGCTCAGAAGGAGTTATGGACCCAAATTACACGACAAGCCTTGGCCATGGCATGGCAAGTGATATCGGACAGCGCAGCCCATAATGAACACAGGTGATAGATTCACCATCGAATTGAGCCATGATGGCGTGTATAATAGGATGGTAGACGATGACACTCGATCGTGGGTGGATTAGTTTCTGCAGCGGCCAACTTGGCCAAAAGAGGTTAATCCTCCTTTGAAATGAGACATGAAGAAAAACTACACCACAAATTCATCATTTTCCTGGAAGTGGTTTAGCCGAAAGAAATGAAACTTGTTCCCTCAATTATAATATTCAATTAAGTCAACCGAGTATACCCGGGACGTGCCCTTTCACGGTTTGGAGAAGGAAATGCCTCTAAACCAATGTGAATTGCATCATCTTATTTATTTATTTATTTATTTAATCGATTATTACGGCTTAAAGTCGTTTTATCAGCGCCGCATGCACTGAGTAATAAATGCACAAGGCATTTTCTCCTTGGATTGAATTGCATTATCTATTATGTTTAACTTTAAGTTAAGTTTATAAGCATTGTAGCCTCAAAGCAAAAAAAATAAATAAATAAATCATTTAAGGAACATTATTTTTGTCTTTATGTAACACAAACATAAATATTAATTTATGTCAACATAGGTAAATGTACCTTTAGACCTTATTATAAGAAATTGGACCCTATCAATAGATTTAGATAATAAATTTTAAATCATCTTTTAAAACTACCACAAATATAATTAAAGAAGAAAATTGCAGACAGAAAATACTGTAAAACTAATTTTTAAATAAATAAAATGTTACACGAGCTATGCTTTCCCACTCTCCACTCCTCGGCACTTCAAATGGACGCACCTGGACGGTCGAAAAATGTTTGCCACATTTAATTAATAGAACGTGCGTTCGGAATCAAATTCACCTATGGCCGTGCGGTCAGTGAAGGAATTCAAATTAGAGCGAATGGAATTCTAAACACACCTAAACTGTACCACCACTACACCAGCCAGCCCACACCCGTAGAGGGATTTCGCGTACGAATGGGATCCAGCAGCACGATCGAGCTGCGTTTTTCGGGCTGATAGTCACCCCACGGTATCGGCCTTTTTATACGTTTTTTAAGTTCGTTTCCTCGAAAACGCGCGCTTGAAATTGACAGTTGAGCTGGCGGGACGACCACGCCAAAGGATATTGGAACACAGATCCCCTGCCACACACAGTGATAACGTCAAAATGCGCTACAGCTCTCACCGGGCCAACCGGGAGTATGGTCGCACGCACGCAGTGTGAAGCTTAACCACCACGCGACTCACCAGCGTGGGTCAATTCCCATCAGGGTAGATATTAATGCCCGGGTTTCGAAGGGTTGCAATCGTGTTGGGTGTTTTCTTCCTTTTACCCTCTCTTTTGCTTTTTGTTGGCCTTTTCGTGCGTGTTTTTCGCCCGATCCGATCACCTTTCTTTCGTTTTATTTTGTGGCAAGTGTTTCCATTCGTGTTTGTCTCTTCGTTTTTTTTTTGTTGTGTGTACTCGCTCCATCCACTTGGACAGGTTGTCACTGGCAGGGTGTTTGAAATGGTTTTGCCGATTGGTAGACGGCATCACCGATGACTTGCTGCTGATGTGCATCGTCCGACCTGGTGCTGTCGAACACGTTCGATTTGTGGGATTAAATTTGAGATAGAATTTGGTTGGAATATTCTGTGTACGCTAACTCGGTCATTACGCTTTCAGCCTGATGTGACAAGAATATTTGAATCGTCCCGTCAACCGAACCATAAGGGTCACAAGTTACGGAGCACAGGCAAATGAAATTGTCATTGGGTGGAATGATAAAACTAGAGGATCCGGAAAGTTTTTTTTTTTCTCACGGCTAAATGCTATAATTTCCCTGGTGCCCTTTTAAAACGATGAAGTTAACAGAGTTATTTAAAAAAAGATAAAAACTCCTTTATTTAGTAAAAATAGGATGTAATAGCTATACAGAATATAACAGTTGCATTCGTTCCGAATTTTGACAGCCAATAGGTTTTATTTCAAATAATCAGGTTTGCTATAAATGGTCGAAATGAGTGCAACTGATTCAGATTATGAATCTAAAATGATGTTTGAGCTGAATGTATAATTATTTATTTTGGTGATCCATGGATCCATCCAGGATTATGAAACCTCAAGAATTAATTAATTATGAAAAATTAACAATTTTACACTATTCCTGAATTCCTAAGACTTCCACAGGTTTAGTAAGTAAACACAAGTTGTTGGAGCGGGATTAATCGAAGGACGATTTCTGCCGCCGTGGAGTTGACCGTGCGAAGATCGGGTTTTCTCCTGGACTCCTCCGACCGTGTTTCCGTCAGACCGTGTTCTTCCAGAACAAATTTCTGCCAGTGCCTTATGATTTCTGGCTGCGTGAGAAAGCGCTTACAGCGGCGACAGAAGACTGACTTGGCGATTACTCGATGGTTCTAGACACTGTGGCGCTGGCGCAAACCCGAAGGATCCGACACGTTTGAGTTTTGGATTACAAGTGAAGTTTATTGAAAATATCGGTATCTTATATACTAACAATGGTTGTCTATGTGTCGTTAGAATCACGACACGAAGTTACATGTATTGGTTGATGCTGTGCGTGGGGTTATTGAGCTATGCGTTGATCCTGACCTAAGCAAGGTACTTGAGATTTTCGGTTATTCTGTTTCCACATCATTTTCTTTACCCGAGCTGGTAATGCATTTCTCGTGCACACATGTGCTTTCCATCTCCTAGCACTTGTTAAATATTTTGGGCTCGTTGCGCGGTACAATGTTACCCATTTATGTCCCTAACAGTGCCGCTTGCACTAGAAGCCCAACGCGTGGTGTGTTCAGGCCGCCTGCACTTTAAGCCTAACACGCCTAACACGGGCTGCTTGCACTTGAAGTCCAGCATTGGTTTCACGTCTTGAGCTATGTTCGTCATTGTCACCAGCGGAGCTAATTCCTAGTTGAAATCATTTTCCCTGATTTTCGTATCAATGTTGTGATTGTCTTATCTCTGCTTGGGTCCAGACGCTACTGGAGTTTACATTCCATGTGTGCATCTAAAGTGGTGGTTATTTATTTATTTCTTTATTTTTATTATTACGACCAAGCCATGTTGTCAAGAGATCTCTCGACTTGGTGTTTACAATAATGTAGGTTAGTAAGCATTTGCTCCTGCTCGATTAAGGTGATGGGTTCCAAAGTAGTTCAGTTAGTGGTGGTGGTGGTTAGTTTGGAACCTTTTCCTATTTACTATTTTCTATTCTCACGCGCCTACGTGACATGCAGTCATGCGTGTTCCTAATAATTACTTGATTATTTGTCGCGTTCGTAACACAAGTCATAAAAGTTAATAATGATTGGTTTAACATTGTAGTGCTATAGAAGAAAAAGCTATCAAAAACACCCAGCGCTGCAGCTCTACGCTGTTATTATGGCTTTCATTCAGAAAATTAATGCTCAAGAACTGTATGAATGTGCCACATGATTCCTTTTAGAATTTAGAATTTAAGAATTTAAGATTGTATGTGATTGTTTGAGAAACGACGAACCTTTTTAAAGCCGACCCTTACTTCATATTAGCAGTTTCGTGTGAATTACTCTTATTATATGTAAATATTTTCACTATGTTTATGTGTGAACACTAACAGAAGCATAATTATTAAATCATAAGTCAAACATAAGTACATGATAAAATGGACTTTATTTCACGAAGATGTTAAATTGGTTCAAAATGAAATTATAAATCGCTCCACTATTCATCTCTTCGAGGATCCATATCCAATCCAAAGCTGCCCCGACACAATGTGGGTCAAAAGAAATAAAATATTATGTTACAACAAAAAAACAACTTCTACCACAATCCGACTCGGTTTGGCACCAGCCCGTCCGTCTGGTGGTCTGTCAAAAGTATTACTTTATTCACTCGAGACCGAAAGTTGACACACCCGGTTCACTGGCCACCCGGTTCGTCGACCATCTTGTGCAACCCGGCTCACTCTTAAAACGCTGCGTGTCAGCATCGAATGACAATCCTTGCCCCGTACCATACCGTGTGGTTTCCACGTGTACCCATAGCGCACGGGTGGAATGGAACACATTCCGGAAGCGAAATATTTTTCCCTCGAGCAATTGCTACAATACACCCCTGGGGGAGAGGGATGGGGAGGTGTGCGTAGTAAAATGGGCCAAACCAACCGGGATGGTGGTGAAGAAAACATGCCCATCGGCTAAGTAAGCGAGTGGCGTATGTGGTGTGATGTTCACTCCACTATTTATTGCTGAAGTGTTCAGTATGAGTTTTTCTTTTTTTTTTGCCAACTGCAAAAGAATGATTCAGTACAAAGCAATTCATCGTGAACATCCGTACGACACCATCCGGTGATGGCGATCGTCATCGCTGGTCATCACAATGCCCAGTCAATCTGGTTCGGCGAAACCAATGCCCGGAACTCGGCCCGATAGAAAACCGACGGCAGCCATGGCAGGAAGTTAAAACATAAAATAAAGTAAGACCAACAAAAACACAGAAAACCCCCAAAAACGATGAAAACCATTTAATGTACCGACATTGAATAATGACAATTTTCATGTGGCTCGCCCGTGCGACTGTCACTCTCCATCATGGGGCAGTTCTGCCCTTCGCTTCGGTGTGCGGCTTTATTTTCGCGGCAATTTCTTCGCACAGCTGGCCCAGCTGACCAGCACACCTATGGCTGCACATTTTGGAAACGTACTATTTTTCATCGCCGTTTTTTTCCAGCCTCACCCACCCAAACATGGCCCGGTGCGTCATGTGACCGACACAGTTCCACCGTGAAAGGGAAATAAATTTAAACGGCAAACAAAACAAAAAAGACGTACGCTTTGAACCGATGAAACTGGGGTCTGGCTGCATTGGATTGGCTTTATGAACTGGAGCGTCCGTGCCGGTGGCCGGTATATTGTGCCAAGCATCCAGCTGTCAGCTCGGAAACCAATCTACCGGAGTGGCTCGTAGCCAGGTGACGAATCGTTTGGTAGACAGAAATTTCTAAAAGGCTATTCCCATAAACCGTCATCAACTTGCAATCCCTTTCGGAACACCCTCTTCGGGGCGATGATATTGGTGGAGACACATACCCCGTACTTGCACGTGCAGACACACCGTAGACCGGAGCTGGTCAGCACGTTCCCAGTGAAATGCAACACAACATAACAATACCATTAAAATGCAGCCACCGAAATGGAGGCGCCCAGTACTTTACTCGGGGCGCAAACGTGGCATGGCGTGGACGGACGGACGAAACATATGCGAACCCAGGACACAATACGATTTTACGAATGACTCACCAATAATTTGTCGTGAAGCTTGATCCACCAAACGGAAGGTAATCGGTCACGAAAAGCGGCACCGAACTGCATATAAACTCGGGTGAGGAGAGCAAGACAGGCGATGGGAGACGAAACCCAGACGGAACATAAATTTCGACTTCGGAACAACCCAATTTATAAAAGCTGTGAACGATTGATACAAATGTGAGTTTTATGAAAATTAGGAACATTATTTAAAAACAACCAAAAACGACAAACAGTGAGCGACTGAGGCTGCTGTACGGTGACATCCGGGAAAACCTCGAATTGTATGAAAGCGTTATTGTTTCGAGTGGCCAACAACAAAAAAATCTTTCCACATCTGTGACCAGTGTATGTGTGTGGTAAGTTGAAAAATATCGCTCCATGTTGCACCAGTACCAACGTTGCATCTCCTGTCGAATTCCGGCATGACCATGGAAGGAAAACGCGTACACAAAAGCAGGTGGGTGGTATTGTTTGGTGGTTGGATTTGAAAAATGTTCCCCCCACCATGTACGGTGGGTGGCGGTGGTGGTCTCAGTTAATGGCCCAATCGAGCAGCACGATAATGCGCTAACGCGTCCCCTTTTAGTAGCCGAGAAGCGATCGTTCGCATCGTTGTCGTGTACACGGAGCTACGGGAGATGAAACACATATCCACTACATTCGACAGGCACGGGACTTGCGAACGGCGAACGTCCACCTAGCCCGTGCCACGGTGTGCCGTAGACCGTGAAAAATACGGCACAGAACAACAGTGCGCCGTACAACAGTGACCGGCACCATATTTGACCGGGCATCCCCGGTTGACGTGTTTATATTTCAAATCCACGTGTAAGCATTTGTTTAATTTATTGTTCCCGAGCTAAACGATTTTCCGCTGGCAGCTTTCGTAACGATCTGCAAACATGGCAGGACATTTCTGTGCTCCTGGTGCCATGTGTGTAGGTGTGTATGGTTGAGCTGTGAATTGGTGGCCGTTTTTACCGGGCAATCCTTTATTCGGCCAGTTCCCTGCCTTATTTGGATTATGGGGAATATGATGGAATTTTTGTTTAAACTTCCTATTGTAGTTGCGCTCAAATGGAAAATGACGTTGAAGGTGAGTTATTATTTTATATGGGTAACTTTAAGCTTTGAAAATATGTACAAAAAAATATAGCTGTATGGATAAACATTATTTTCCTTATTTTAATCACGAACGCCAAATCTAGCAAACAAAAAATGTGGTTGAAGAAACAACAGCACGTACAGAATGTGGAACTGCATGTGAAACAAAATTGTGGAACGTCCATGACTTCAACAGTTGGAGCAGCTTCGTAGAACTTAACGATTAAATTGTCAAAATAAGAATCGTCCAAAATAAGAAGTCCTTAAAAATAGGCTGTTATTTTACAATAAATGAGGAGTTACACAAGTTTTTCGTAACTCAGATGAAATAAGAGCTAAAATTCTCAATCAAATTGGAGCAGGAGATGGGAGTACCGGTTTTCACATCCCAATCGCGTCATTTCCCCCATACACAGAGGTGTCTTTACTGTTGCGGGTAATTTCATGTCATGGAAGCCAGAAATAAGGCCAAAAACCTCTTGAAGATGTTTAACAGAACATCCAACGATCAGTTAAGACATTGTAATAAATCACTGTTGTGTTTATTCAAAAACATCTCCTTTGAGGCATACAGGTCCTACAAGTTCAACAATTATACTTCTAGAGGTCTACAATCCATAACATTGGATCAAGCTTTGGACCAACTTGAGGTATCATTAGGACTCCTTGCAAAGCATACACCCGTAGTGCCATGAAGAATGAATTGAGGATCATTATGATGAAGTCGAAGTGGCTGTTTGTTGGAAGCTCTGGTCGTGATAAAGTCCAGCTGAGAGACAGAGCAGAGAGTAGTTAAAGATCTCGAAGAAGCTAAGGAGTTCTAATTTGTTTTTACGAACGTTCCTATCCAGCGAGATCCAGATACATATTGTTTGGAGAAAATTATACCTGTAATTAGTTCCAAAAACTTCAAGAATTCAGTTATAAATAAAGCATATTTTGTGAATATATGTCCAGGACCCCTTCAGGGTTTTGAGTCGTCGAACATTCTGATCGCTACTGTCTACAGCTTTGCCAGAAGAATTAACCACGAGCTAACTGAGCTCTATTTCGGATTAGGAATAGAACCAAGGTATTATAGACAATTCTTGACTACCATTTCTTGAAAACAGTTTGAGACTTGGCCTAATCAGCAAAACAAACTTTTACAATTGTTAAAACAAAGTAATGTGCTCTAATTATGGAAGAGATTCAAATTGAAGGCAAGCTCCAACTAAACATAATTATAAAATAAAGATAAATGGCGTTGCAAACACTAGAGCATTCAAATTCCTCTTTGACATGTCGTAAGCTGTTTGCTCTCCAATACTTCAAAGATCAACAGAATATAATCCTTGACTGTACAAACATCTTTGTATTTTTATGTTAGACATCATACATCTTCCAACAAAAAAGCTTGCGAAATAATTCATATTATAGCAAATGGGTCCATGAAAAAGAAAAACACATCACTTTGACAAGGATCATCTTTTCCAGTGCACCAACGCATCAACTCTTATTTGAAGCCACTCCACAACAGACTTACTCACAGAAAAAAAAGACCAACCCTGAAGATGGGTTGACGGAAGATGGAAATACCCGAAGAAAGTGCTACCGTTGGCTGCCCACTTTCCAAATTGGAATAGGCAAAATATTTATTCATTCTGCTCATGTTCAACCCATGGTCGCAGCTAGCAGCCAGCCAGTTTGGGTCGTTTGGTGAGAAAGTGAAATTGTCCGCTCGACCAAAATTTCTCCACTGGGCGTTACCGTACCCAGGTCGTCGGTGGGTCGAGTGTGTATTAAAGGGCTCAGCATCGAACGGTTGGTCGCATGGCGTATTTTTTGCCTTTCCTTTTTTGTCCATCCGGAACGTGTAGTTTGAGACCATACAGGTGTAATTGCGTAGCCTTGTTCGGAGGTGTAAAAATGTGTCCGCGTGTACCAAAAACTCTAGATACGCTCTGGCATCCACAAATGAATATCCGGCGGAACACCTACACACGGCATTAAGGGCATCTGACCGGGAAATTTGTCACTTTTCTCCATTTGCGTATTCCAACATAAATATGAAGTAGAGCTTGTATATTCTTTATCGGCACCCCGGTAGAGGTAGAGGAAAATTGCTTCAAATTGTAGACCCTTTCTAAGTGTTGCTGTAGCAAGCAAAGCAGAGAGAGAAACCCAACCTCGTTGTCCCAATTCCACAGCAAGTCGAGGAGAATAAATAAAGCATGGTGCAAGGTACCCAAGGAGCAAGTTGAAGTCACACGAACCGTAGCGGAATGGCTGGAACATCTTGTTCTTGCCCGGCTCGAATGGCCATGGCAAACCGTTTAATGAGAACAAATAATGGGCAAAACCTTCAGCAAGCCAGCAAGTAGACATGCTCATCCGAAGGGTGTCTCTTTGCCTTGTCCCGGTTCCGACCCATCCGAAAACCGTTGTTCGGTGAGTGTTTTTGTTTCATCTAGCTTTCGAACACGGTTTGCATACAACACACAAGCTTCTGGAAAATCTGGGTTTTCCTTTTTTTGTGTGTGTGTGTGTATTTTGAGGATCTCTCTCCCTCTTCAAGACTGACAAGGTTTTTTGGAATATTTCTTTCTCGAATGGATAGTGTCAATATTCTTGTAGGACACTTTTTTTTTGTCTTCTTCTTCTGTCCGTTCCATTCTCCATTCTAAAAAGGAAACAAGCACGAAAGAAGCTTCGTTACAGAATGGAAACTTCCGCATGAGTTACTTCATTTGCAATTCCGAGCCCTCGCCTGTGCCAGTGGCTTACATTTTTTCACTCTTCTACACCTCTCGGTCCGGGTGGCCCTTTTGGGTTTGTACCTTCGTTACGTTCTACACTCGACAGCAATTGATTGCTATCCTGGTAGGGAGGAGAAGGGAACCAACAAAAAAATATATACCCCGGACCTGACGCGTCCATTCACGGGCAGTATTATGTTACTGCCATTTCCTTCATTTCGGATGAGCAAAACTCATTTACGTAATACAGTGAGTGAATTTATAAAGTATTAGCAACTTTTATTATTTGTTCCCATGTTTTTTTCCCCCACTTTCCCCGGTGCCACTGACTTTTTGCTAAGCTCACCGGGCTTGGCCTTCGGTTGGGCCACGCTCACAAAATGGTCAGCAGTTTTGCAGTTCATCAAAAAACCGATCCAACGAGAATCGTTTCAAATGAGCGTGTAAAGACTAAGACGCCAAACGAAACTGTTAGGGAAGGTTTGGGGTGCGCTCCGGCAAGAAGTTGCAACCTTCTCTGCAACAAAACAAACGAAACAAAAAAAAAAACCAGAAAACAGTACCAGAACTCAAAAATGTAAAACAAAATCAGCACCATTTTCGCAAAACTACTGCTCCGAGGAGAATTGCATTTATGAAGGTTCATCAGCAGGCCACCGAAGGTAGGGCAATTTATTTAATTTATGATTTAATTTGAAACTTTTGTAATTAAGATAGCACGCCGTAGTTCGCGAGCGCACAGCAGGAAAGGGCATGTACCCACACACACACACACACAGCCGGCACTGAAGAAGGCAATATGAACCGGAAACAGAGATTTGGTTGTACATTTTTCGAGTATCATACAACTTTATCTCTTTCGGTGTTTCCGGTGCTGCCGTTTCCCCCCATTTGCTGACCTTGCCCGGAAAACGCCCGGGTCCACAGGGTGTGCAACGACTTCATTTTTATAATCTCTCCATTCCGGTCGCCTGCTGCGGAGGAGTGCTCTATGGCCGAGGCCGTGATCCACAATCAGCCAAAAACCCGTGCTACAGTAATTATTCCATCGTTAACGAGCGTCTTTGGCGTGGCGAGTGAAGTAAATACGGAATGATATATCTCGCCACGTGCTGGCACTGTTTTTCCCTGCCCTTGTTTTTGCTGTTTATGAAACAAAGCGGTACGATACGACGAGTTTCCTGCTCGTGCACAACGAGCTAGATGAATGCAAGCAAACGACAAGCAGAAGAAAAAAACACACACACTCGCTCACCAGTATGGTTGATAACAAATCAACTTACCCACGCAGCATAATGGCCTTCCAAACGGGCACGGTACATTGTCCGGCGTTCGCACAATCCCGCTGTGTGGATATGTGTGTACTAATGATATTACAGCAAACATACGGTTTGCAAAACTAATGCCAGTATTTATGTTGGCCCTGTCCGACCGAAACCCCGTACCCAGCCGGACCCAGCGGCTCTTAACATCTGCACCGGCATCACAGCCATTTCGCCCGTTGCATACCAAACGAAGTCGATGCCTAGCGATCGTACGACACGATGCGATGCGTACCGGATCGTGTCACTGCCACAACGGGTCCTCCCGTTTTTGCCCGTGCTTCGACCGGGACCCGGGACGAGAGATTATATTTAGCAAATTACTATTTTGTTGCGAAAGTACAGCGTCAGAGCTGTTTTGGAAGGATTTTGGCTGGAGTCGGCTGCTACTACCGCATGGTCACATGCTTCGATTTTCCAACCAACCATCCTTTCGCCCGTCGGTACCAAAATTAATTAATGTAAATGTAATTTGTTTTCAGTTGAGTTAAATAATCAACCAGCTAACCGACGGCAGCTAGAATCGGGGTAGTGTTGCCAGAATTGTGACACCGGCGAATGGGAACGCATTAACAGGTTTTGGATGTATGTTTACCCTCTCCCCAACCAACCAATCAACCCCATCTTTGGATCAATAGTTTCGAACCAACCTGGTGTCGATGGATGTGCCACCATTGAACGAACAATTAGCTTTGGTTTTTCGTTGGAAGCGATCGGTTTTTGGTTTGAGGTGATATTTTGTTTATTGCATTGCATTTACAATTCGATGAATTCCAATTAAAATGGAACGAGTAATTTGGGTGAGGGTGGCGAAAAAATTGGGTGCCTACCCAATAAATACTTAGTAATGTGATTACACACGATGGGCGATTTTGTTACAAAACGGGAGATTAATTCTGGACATTGAAATGGCGGTGATATGTTCGTTGTACGATGAAATGAGTTGCTTTTTACACTCCTTTACAGATTTTTAATTTTATTTGAAATGTTATGAAATTTCCTAATTGGATAATCATCATGATTGGTAATACAATAGTCAAAGAATAATAAAAAAGCGATGGAGCAAGCGAATTCTACTGTAGCATATATCAATTGGATGTGCTCAGAAGAACTGTCAATACTTCATAAATATTAGCATAAGTATATTTAAACGTAAACGGACAAATATTTAAAAAATAACTGTTACTATATCTTCAGGATATTTTTCACAAAAATATAGAACTACGCCAGCTTGGTAACAGAACTACGGCTTGTATCTTCAGTAAAGATTTATAAACTGTAAACATCGATTTAGGATTTTTAAAAACTTATGAAATACAGTTTGTAACACAACTATTACATTGCTTGTTTTTGTGTAACACTAAGAAATTGCCCACAATAAAGGAAGAATTTGTAGAAAGATTATTACATATATTTAAGTTCATTTTCTTCATGTAGCCTAAAAAAATTAAAAAAATTGTATTGAAAATGTATGTAGCCTAAAAAAAATTCTATTGAAAATAAAGCTTCCCATTCCAATAAAAAATATAAAAATGCAAAACAATTTACAACCAGTAATTTAGTTCGACAGTTTCTCTGAAATTAAGATTTATAACACAACAATAAGCTAAATTACATTTCTATTACACATTGTTGTCAAAAATTGTATAAAAATAGCTTTTGCAAATATTTAGAAGTAAAACCATTTTCTCAATGCAGAAAAACCAAAGCATAAAAATTGGTATTCAAACAATTGAAAATTTTTGATATAAATACAGCAAGAACTTAAAATGTTTTATAAAACTTTAAAAAAAAATCAATTATAAAACTCGTAACTTTAAAAAATTGTTTCATTTGCTTTTCAAAGCCACATTATATTGTAGAACACAATGTTTATTTTATCTTTTCAAGTCACTGTTAAGCTCAATAATTTTAATTTTCAAATTGATTTACCGTCATGGTCCACCCAAACTGCTGATAAAATACTTAATTAAATACTGGACTAGACTTATAAATACTTCTAGTGTGATTTTTGCAAAATTTAATAAACCGAACTAAAAACCTGTAAAATAAAATGCGAGATGCCAAACAAAACAAAAAAGTTGAAAAAAAATCTCAAATAAATATTAAAGAACGATTAGCCTTCTAGTTACGCCACACAGTGTCTCATTTAAATATTGAACAGTACAATTGAGTTAAAGAAAGATTAGTGTATTTTTGAACAATTGCATGTTAATTTTTTACTAGGTTTAAAATAATCTTAAAATATACTTAGTTTATTTTAGTAATTGCACTCGTGAATAAAACGTATTCAAAAATCTTTTTTATATTTTGAATAATATGTTTTCCAAAATCAAAAACGTCTTTCATAATCAGATCATTCTTTTCATTTTTATGTCTTCTTTTATTCCTTTCAAGTGTTATCCACCGTAAAGATGTTTCTTTCATTTAGTCTTTGCTACAATTTTCAAGAAACAAAACTCTCCATTTGTTTTGTTCACCCCCCTCGCATTCTCCCTTCAAAAGTAAACCCCTGAATCGTTGTACGACGAAGCCAAGTAAAAGCCCATTGAACGTCATATTTATCATCACTTTCATGTTTCTCTCCATGTGCGCTTTCCTCAGTGCGCATAATTGTCCTTCCCACCCTTTCTTTCAGTGAAACCGGGGGATGACTCTTTTTTTTTTTTGTTCCAGCATTCCAGCACAAAAGCCGCGAACGTTCTACCACAACCATCCCGCGTACCAATTACATCAGACTCAGCCATAAGAATGTGCTGAGCCGATGGCGGTGATGGTGGAGGTCGCGGTAGGGTGTTCTTAAAAATTGATTCACTTCACAAGCAGTAACAATAACAATGATAATATTTCAAACGAAAATTTTAATAATCTTCCTTCGCTCACTCACTCTCACCGACACGGCACGGCCATGTTGAAATGGCCACGATTGCTGCCACGAATAGCTGCCTTGGTTTGAGTTGAACGTTTTATAGGCCGGCATTTAAATGTGGTACGCACATCTTCCTGCCTCGTGTTTCATGGTAAAACTGCTGAATGTGTTGATGGAAATGGGTTTCGAGGTGGCTGGCAGCGTACACGGGATAGGCTCAATATTGCCACTTGGAAAGGTTTACCAGGAATGGGGTGGGTGGGTGGATGGATGATTCCTTCCCAGGACTTGAATGTGTGGAACTCAATCCATTATTCGCATGAATGTTGGGAAGCGCTTTCACCACGCTGCGTTTTAGTGGTTTCTGGGGGAAAAGTGTTATAAGTGTTTGTCACAGAACTTGCGATGTTTGACTCAGTTCCTTTTTTGTTTGCATCTTCAAAAGAACTTCCACAACTCGCTTGCAGGAAAAGTACAATTTCTCTACATACCGCGATAATCGAAAGCGCACACTACACGGATGTGTCGCTGGTCACTAGAATTAATCTCAATTAAATTAAGCACAAACATAAATCATCATTCCGCTTACTGCAACTGACATTCAGAATGCACATAAAAGCAAACACCGCGAATCATTGCCGGCTGGCAAAACGGAACGATTTTTCCCCCTGCACTGGAAAAGCGCTATGAGCATCGCGGTTTTGTTTCTTCACCGTTTCCTGACCGTGTACTGGTTGTGTGTATCGCTTCAGCTGTGGGGAATCGGCCATGTTAGCAACAACAACAACACCGACACCGTTTTATGGCACCACACAGGGTTGCAGGGTAGAAATTACGATTTGCTGGAAGTAAGTCAGAAAAATGGGAACCCAAATCCTTGCGTTCCTGATGCCGGGTGGTACGACGAGTACTTCAGTCGTCAGCCCAACAACAAGGCAAAACCAGCCCTGGCTGGCAAATAGAGTGGTAGTGCCTCCCGGTGACCGCTTGAGGCTGAAACGTTTATTAAAAGAAATATATCCCAAGAAAGCAGTGCACACCCCGGTCGGTCGGTCGGTTGGTTGGTGTTTCGCCGATGCTGAACAAAGTCTGTAACCCGTTTCGCCCCCATTAAGACTGCTCAACTCTTACGGCTGCTTCCGAGTGGAAAATGGCGGCTGCAAAAGTGCAGAAAACGGGGAGAAATGCATAAAACAATCATACTTCGGCTAACGTGTTGAGCTGGGTGTGCCGTTCCTTCAGTGTTGCTTCCGGATTGCCATGGGTTTTGGAAGTAATCATACCCGACCGTTCGCAAAATACTCACAAGACGATGGTAGCAGTAGAAACGCGTGGCATGCGGTGATGCACTTTTCTTCTGCACCAAGATCACACAGCAAGGCCCCTAAACACACCCATCCCATCCAGCGGTGCATTCATTCATCAGCCTTTATGTGTGCAGTGCCGGTGCATAAAGTTTAATTTGGTTTCATAAAGCAAACCACCTCAATGGATGATGGCTTTGTGCCGTTTTTGAACCATTCATCCGGAGCGTTCATCATGCATGCCCGGGCAGATCGTATAACGAATGAGTTTACTTTCCGTCGCCGCTCCTTAGGAAACGGCCAAGAACAATGGAAACGTACACCGGAGGGGCTCAACTCCCAGCGTCTGCCCCTTCAGCCTGGATGCTCATGTAAGTCAAACAATATCCCATCTTAGATAAATAAATGGCCAAAGTTTTCGCATACATTTGCGTACGAGCGTCTTCACCCGGCAGACTAATTATCTGTTTAAAACGTAAAAAGTTTCACAAAAAGACACACGGAAAATGTACGCCTGGATGGGGAGAGTGTGTCTTGGTTTTTTGCTGATGAAATGTGGAAATAAAATCGTATAAGTTTTTTAACGACTTATTTCACAATGAATGATGTACCTTTTTGTAAGTGTGAAGAGCTTTTCTTGTGGAATAAATTTACCATCATTAAATCAATAGCAGGAAGGTATGTCTCATACAAAGTTGTTTAATACTAGCGTCGTTGTGCTAAAAACCTCAAAGAACCACTCACATCGGGGAACACTCATATATTACGTAACACAAAAAGTTTAGGCTTTTTAATCCCTTCTACCTTCTACATCTAAATAATGTTAGTGGTTCAGCACTCATCAAAAATAAAGATAAAATGCAGTAAAAGAGTAAAGAAAGCCTGACCCTGAAGGAAGTTAGGACAGCGCTGTTCGAAAAACGCCTAAAAGTATGCAACACAAAATACTGGTCGGCTAAAATTCACGGTGTATTTTCAATCAGCGAAAACTGATTAGTGGGTCACTCCATCCTAGGTTATCCCGTTTACCGGTGTCTATCAACAGCAGACATTCCCGTAGTGTGCAAAAAATCATACCTGTATTACATACAACGAAACATATTTAGTTTATTGTTAGAGTAATCTCTGATGAAGTACGAACGTTATTCTGAAGAGCAAATAGATTTTTGAGAGTTGGGAATAGGGAAGACAGATCAATTCAGTAGTTGGTTCCCCTTAAAATAATTTAACAATTACAATATCTACACTATTTATCACTGTTTATCCGAATAGATCGATCACAATGCAGCACAAATATCCTCAAGGGAAGACCTTCTCGAGCCTTTTATTCTGAATGCTTTACGCCTGAATGTATACAAAACGTATAACATAGAGTGACGTATTTTTTCCATGCATTTCTCATTTTTAGCAAAGGACTTTGAGGCGAATATAGGAACTCATTAACTCCAAAGATATTAAACAATTTTTGTCCACACATTTTTGTGACTGGGCAATAAAATTTACTGCGCACAGTGCTGCACATATTTCCTCACGATGGTCTCGCTCCCAACACTTTCCTTACAATTTCTAACAGTGTTACGTAATAAATGGATGTTCCCTTAATACTGGCGACCGACTTAGACATTGTTCAAAATCCCCGGAACGAATCGTCACATTACCACCTTAACTCCAGCCCAGGTTTTGGTGATCAAACTCCAACAAAAGGACATCACCGATGTTCGTTTCCGATACGGTGGATCCATTGCATTGCTGCAAGCCGTCAAAGTAGGTTGACTTTGGAAATAGTTTTTTGATGATGATGTTGGTTGTCTCGGAGACCGGTTCTCCTTTACACTTTGCTCAAGAACCTCCTACCCTTCTATCTCACTCCACCTCAAATCAACCCCTCTTACTCTCACTCTTCATTCGAAAAGTAGCTATGAAACCTGATGGCGCATCGCGAAACCGAACGGATAATAGTGTTTGTCCTATAAATATACTATTAAGAAGTTTATTTATTCAGAAACATGTTCCCGCACGATGATGCGTTCCGGGCGATGAATACTAATTTCGTTTTCACTCCCGAAAACACGCGAGTTCGTTAGCAGCCGGCCAAAGAAAGTGTATGCCTTTGCCGATGCCACCAGTGTCCTGCCGGAATGCTGCCTGCACTGCGCCACACGAATATCGCTTCCAATTTGCATATACATGGCGTTGCACTCCGGTCCGACCAGGAAAGGCGGCCCGGGTACCGTGCCGAGCATCGTGTTGTGGGTGCGTGTTGGTGTGGGGTGGGTTGTGTGGATCCTAAACAGGACCAAAGGGGCTGTTCGTTAGTCGCTTGGAAACAACATCTCCTCGGGAAAGTATCTCGAATTTGTATCACCATGCATGTAAGTATCGTACCCAACCGGTACCGGGATTCGTACTTCCCACTCCCGATCACACCCAACACGCCTGGGGAAAGGGTACAGGCCGAACGTGCTCACCATTTCCGGTCCACAGGCACTTGTGTCCAAAATGAAACTTTTAATCGGAAACGCCCGTCTGACAACGGGTGCCACAAACTGTGGTCGAACGTACTGTCTGTTCCCGGGGAAGTTCTTGGTTGAAGTTCCCCTGTCCTTACACTCTGCCGAAGTATTGAGCACTTCAATAAAAGTACTCTCTCGCTTGAACGCATTACTGCATTTAACTTACTCAAGATACCACTCGGAAAACGTTCGGTCCCACATCGGGTGGGGGGCTGTAGCCCAAATTCAATCAGCAAACGATGCGGCCTTCGAACACTGCCAAATCAGGTGGAGTGTACAAGTTTTCAGCACAGACACCCGGTTGCATCCGGTGCTCGAGAACACATCGGAGAACAAACGAAAAGCATGATTTGATGATAAATAAATGCCCTGCAACAGCTGCAGTGAATTATGAATGTTTGGGAGTATTCCGGGGGTTTTTTGGGGGTGCCTCAACTTGTCCAAGTTGTGCAGTGGAGTGGACGATGCATTGACTTCTAATGAAACGTCAACGTAGCGATTTCATTATTCTATGGGAAATAAAATTACTATTCCAAATCGGTTATCGAATGATGCTGTCCAGAACTTTTCCAACAAAAGCCCCCAAGACACTGAGGGGAGTTCTGAGAATGCTGTGGGCATAGTCTTGTGTCCCATCCGGTAGATTATTTTCGAAAGGGAACATATGTAAAATGGACAAAATTTGTTTCCAAATTAAATCACACTTCAAAGAATATAGAACCAAGACCCTGTTATCCGCATTTCGCCCGAATTTTAAAATTAAATTGGAGAATTTCTTACTAACAATTACAATTGGAAACTTTGGATCACATTTGTGAACTAAAGAACAAGCATGCGTGACACAGAAAGTTACGAATAGAAGAGTTTTGTGGAATAGAGAAGAAAAAATGTCCAACATTTTCAAATGAGTTCGATATTCTGAGTTAAAGAGTTCGCAGATTAGTAAGAGTTGAAGCTATTGAACTTTGGAGGTTAATGAAGCAGGAAGTGTTATAGGAAACATATAGGAACAAATCAATTCAAAAAGTT
>AXCM01006848.1:0-15998 GCA_000473375.1 Anopheles culicifacies
ACGACCTGTACGGTCTCCTCGGCAACCAAGACCCGAGCTCCCGTGTTTTAGCCTTACGCCAACCAACATTCAGTTGTATACACACAGATGACGACTCATCCTTGACATAAACAGTAGTCATAGTTCCAGCATTTCATCTCAAAACTTATCGCACTAATGGGAAGGTGCAACCCTACCCATACACCGTAGATAACGCGATCGTCTCACGTCTTATCTGCAAGCCACGCGTGTTTTCCACAAATTTCCACCTCCCCGCACACCAAAAAGGCAAGCCGTACCTTGCACCGTCACGAAAGGAAAACGGTAACATGATATCACCCCGATCGTTTCGAACACACCGCCCCGTCATCCTTGACGATGCCTCGTGTCATCAGCGTTCGACAAATATTTGGAAATTTAATACCCCAAAACCCCGTGGAAGGTGAATGCGAACGTCCTAATCCCTAAAACGGAGGACACCACACCCCAGCACCGAGCGCGAAAAAGAGGCAACTCAACGGGAAACCGGGGGTTGTTAGTTGATACGCCATTAAGCGCTGGGTGTTAAACTACGACCTCACGAGCCGGATTTCGGAAAACCCCCCGCTGTGGAAAGGACATCGGAAAAGTAAGTATAGAGAATTCCATATCCCAACACAATGTGGAGTGGGGAAAATGGTGAAGCTGCCTTGAATATATTTGGATGATGGTACACCAACACCCCGCCAGGAACACACATCCAGCGACGTTCGATAAGGTTGGTAAGATGCAGTACTTTGCCCAACGGCACCAAGGAACTAATTCGTATGATTTAGGCTTCACATGCCGCACACGCCCTCGGGGGAATTTAATCAGAAGCGTAGTAACTGCCGAAGACACAGACCCACAAATGCTAAGGGCGAGTGGAAAGAAAAATACGCCCGAACATCATCATCATCATTTACTGCATCGCAAAAACCCATACCATCGCACCGGATGTAAAAGGCTGTACCGTAATTGCTTATCACATACCACTGGCAATAATTCGTATCGGTCACGTGACCAATCCGCGGACCACGGCAAGTACGGTTCCGTACCGATCGTGGGAGATAAAATGCCCCATAATAACCAGCCTTCTCGCTCGGCGTTTGGGACGCGGACAAGCGAGGGATGCATAAATTTTGCTCCCTGCTCCGGTTTCTTCCTCGCAGCAAGAATATAATATTGAGATGCTTGATTTAATGAACTTCGTGGGGGTGGATGAGACGGACGATGAAATGACACACTTACGTGATCGAAGCGAATTGCGAAAATTTAATATTTATACCGGGACACGCCGGACGCCCTAATAACAGCGAAGCGAGCTTAGGACCGAACGGTACGGCACGCTCTGGGACGCGTAATTAAAGGTGTTGGATGAACGCAAGGTCAATTCAAGGAATATTGAGATTTAATCTCGTTTCTTTTTTAAATTAGATTTTCCTTTTCGTGATTGAAACTTTAGACGAAGGAAAATCAAAACCTGCAACTTCCCTCTAAGGAAATTCATATTCAAAATGAATCATATTGTTCCTTTCACCGTTTCATGATCAGTTTTGGAAGCGAATGCGAATGAATCATCCAACTTCAGGGCTGCCTGTGTGCCGCCACGCAAACACTCGTATGACTAAGAACTCGTACCGCATGGACGCGCCGTTCTACTTGACTTGCTTGCTTAAATCAAGAACTGAACCGCAACCGTGCAACATCCGGCCCTTCTAGTCATGGTGCGATGCATAAGCTACCGCTTCTTACCCGTCGTGGTACATATTTGTTTTCTTTTTTTATCCAACCGATCCCCCAAGAACTCCACTCAACTATGACCAGCGTGGAGGAGAGCGTAACTTGGTGAGAAGAAGCGTTTCATAATTATCCAAAATGATGGCCTCCCTCGCTAAGCTGCCGAATGAACGGATGCAGTTTCTCCGCTGCATAAACCCACACACACAAAACACTTTCGATTCCCTTGAGCGCAATCGTTCCGTTTGTCCCGCGAGTGTTCCCGGGATTGCAAACGCTGATGATTCCTCCTAACCTTATTAATTCCGTGCGTTACCAACGCCACCACCGACGCAGGTGCATCGTGTGCAGAAAATAAATCCATTGCAATTCGCATCGGTGCATCGTGAAAAGTCGTGATTTTCCCGAACGGTGCGATACCCCAAGCGAATTCCAACCCTGCACAACTCTTCCACTGGTCAGTGAAAGGGTGAATTCATGGAAAAAAGGAAAAACAGACACACCAGCTCGAAACGCTCAACTATTCTGACATTTTCAATCCCGTGCACTACACATACGACGAGCACACGGTATGTAGGTCGGCGTTAGGAAGCTACGGTGAGCACCTTTTCTCAAACGAAAACCACACCACATCCGTGGGAAACGCGTGGCGGCATGTTCGGTGTTGGGAAAATAGGAAAATCATGTAAATAGTTGACATGATTGAAAAATAAGCTGATTAGCGAGATAACTGTGCTGTCGGGAAACTCCACTACGGTGAGCTGATTTTTCAACAAACAAGAAGAGAAAAAATAGCACACTTCCTCCAAACGAAGCTTCATTCGTAGTGACGTGATAACGCGTGGAAACGATTTTCGCTTGATTTGATATTCATTTTAGATTGCGAACACGTTAGATCGGCAGATTGTGACAGCGTGGGCACGTTTGCAGGAAGAAATCGAAACCGGTGGCATGTGTCGTGCGATGGATGTTGGTCGTTCTTTTAGATTCAGGACTGAAGCATCCGGATACGTGGTAAACATACATACGTCTAGCATTCGAAATCACCCCAAAAGGGAAATCCTTCATCTTCTAGTATCGTTCCTTTTATATCTTCATGCATCTCGAATGAAAAAAAGATTCATATAATTGTCTTTTATGTCCATCATCGCCCACTGTCTGCATTCCTTTTTGTGTTTTGTGCAAAAATGCCTCACAGCACGACGGGCATAGCCCCCCCTTGTGAAATGAATCACAGCCATAACGATTACTCACGCAAGGTCCCATCGTCGCCCTTACGACGCTGCAACCCATAGTGCCGCAGTATCACGAGACCCAACGCTGCATGCAATCAGCACGCAAGAATAAACAAACCTACCACGCCAATGGACGTGTCCTTGAATTCCGATAGTTAGCATTCAAGGATGCAGAGGAATGCCAGGAAAGGGTGTAGGTCCTGCTGGTGCTGGTGGATGGAACAACAACAAAAAAGGGACGAAAAAGTATGTCATCGTGGTGGAATTGGATGGATGTAGGTAGGAAGGCAACAACGACGAAAAAATCCCTGCTGCACGATAGTACGGGGTCCGGTTCCTTTTCTAACCTTTTATGACCTCGACTGCGCCACGGTTGGTAGTGATGGCGTAATAGGTTGGTGTTCCTTTCAAGTGTTTTTTGTTTTTTTGCTTCGTCTGTTCTGGCACCATTTTACCCTGTGGTGAGGTTTAATACCTTCGCGGAAAAAACGTCAGCCGGAAGAGTCACAGTGTCACGCGTTTGACATCAAGATCTTCAAGAATTTTGGAACGGCTTTTCGGACAATAGTACTTTTAGGAAAATGCAATTTTAAATTAAAAAACTTAGCATAACCTTTACAAAACTGTAGGTACATCTGATTAAAAAAAAATAAAAGTCTGCAAACTAAAAGAGTAAGCTGAGATTGATGTTCTAGTAAGTTGTAGAAATTAGTTATGCACACATTTTGGGAAAGAACTATAATTTTACAAACACTTTGACATTTTTGTTCTGTACATGCTACATTCCTCCTTTTAACATAAGTATACGAACACCTACGGAATTTTATCTATCTCCGTTATTGTAAATATTGGCTTAAAATGCAAGTAACTGAACACTACTTTTCCTAACTTAAAAGTATTTTTGAATATTTTTGTTAGTCGTTTTTGGCTACCTGCCATGCAGTTTTCACGAGCAAGATACGATTTTTGCATATTATGAATTTTAGTATTTCTGATGTTTAATATTTCAATTTCATTGTTTTATGACTGAAATCATTTTTAAAAACCTTTCAAAAGGTGTATTTGTATTGAACATCCTACACCCACAAGTAGTGCTAGAAATTGATAAACAAAGCAAAAAACTGGTTGATTCGTACACATTTAGCTTTTGCATGGATACAGTAAATTGAAAACCTAATATAGAAATAATACAATACATTTTTCAGAAAGTTAACATGTTCCAAAATGTTGGAAAAATATACCAAAAATAATCTCATAACTCAATCCGGTAAGGCTCCTCTATAAAAAAATCAGCTAGAGAAACTCTTATAATTTTTTTTTAAATTTAAAAATAAACAATTGTTCATTTTGTTAATAACTGTATACATTCCAACGAGATGTATGCAAAACATTTATGATTCCCATTTCTTAAAGTCTCCCTAAGGCCTCTTCAAACACCACCCATTCTGCTGAGCACTTTGGGCGAAATGTTATTTGTTTTACAAAAATCATTACCGGATCCACACTCCCATTGATGACACCCAGAAATGCACGCTGTCTGCCATAAACCGTCCAGAGTTCCTGATGTACATTTGCAAGACCTTTAACGCATCACATCATGCGAGAGTGTCATAAGGATTTTTTATGTAACCATCAACAAGCTCCTCAAAGAGCCAAGCTCATACCAAGCGCACATTCCGTGGTGTTTTGTTTGCCAGACACTAAAACGCATCCAGTTGCGGCTTGAGACGGTGTAATGTCGTAACACAATGGAAACAATACGCTTCTTCATCGTGACGCTCACTTTCTTCATCTTGGCCACTTACACAGCAAGCAACAGATGCCTCACGTCGATGAATACCATAAGGATCGGGGGCCCTGCTTGCGCTTCTCAAGCGTTCTCCACTTGTGCGTGTGCGGATATGTGTATCGTGAGGACTTATTAGCCGCCACTTGTCCACTCGGCTCGGTAGTCGGGTTTTATAGGCTGTTAGCTTAATTAAACTAAGTGCCCTGTTGTGGCAGGGTGCCCTATGCCGTACCGAACGATCTCCGATGACCGGAGAGCGAAGTGATCGGGCCACTTCTCGTAAACATAAAAATTGCATTCATTATTCATGGGCGTCGTTTAATCAAACAAGAGGACCGGTCGAATATTGGTGTTTGCCTCATTTGCTTGCGCCATGCGAGCACACCACTTTGCGAGGCACCAACTAACGAAAACTCCTTATCTAAACGAACGGAGAATGTGCGAAAGAAAGGAAGCGATTGAGCTGGCTGGGGTTTTAACGTAAAACAATTTAACAACACTAAAATTTGTAAGGGCAGAGAGTGAGCGAGCAAAAAAAAGCAGCATGAGTCATCGATGTGTGTTGGTAGTGCCGGCAGGCGAATTTGGCCAACCTTCACTTCATGCTTGTGGAGCTCGAGGGCCTCCAATTGATGATGAGTTTGAAAATGAAAAATGTTGATCGAGGCCGCCATTTCTCAAGCACGGCTCAATCATTCATCATGAAACACCGGACTCGATCGTCCAAACCATACTCCAACATGCAGAGTAACGCAATCTCATCATCATCATCGTCATCATGATCGATGTGTCATCGAACGATCTTCTCGTGCACGATGCTCTCGTTTTTGTGGCTCCAAATTTCAAGCCAAAAAAAGCATCCCCCAAACCCCTATTTTGGTTGCCGCAGCTGAAGACCCTCTTTAAGCCCCGCACGGCTAAGTGAAATCCAATCATGTTGCGCTGCGACTTATTTCGCATTAGGTTTCAATGTTGGACCATCCGATCGCAAACATGCTGCCAAAACGGTGTCGAACAGACCTTTTTTTTGTGTTGCTCTTTCTTCATCCGAGCCTGATCACCACAAAGAAGCGAATATTCCATTTCATAATGCTCTCGAAAGGTTCGCCTTTTTTCGAGAGAGCGTACCTTGATTAAATCTGGATCCTTTTCTGTGCGTATGAAGGATGGTACTAACCCGCCAACCTCCCAGACACCGACAAAGGTTACACACACGGGAGACCTTTTCTTGGGACGAAAACGGTCGTCCAGGTACCGGGAATGGGTTTGCAAAAATGTCACACTTAATTACGTACCGCCCTTAAAGCACAATCAAGGAGTTTTTTTTTCTTCCCGAGTACAAGAACCTTGAAAATCCCAGGACCCGAAAAATATACATCTCGTCCAAAACTCCCCATCTTGTCGACCCATTACACAATATGATGGTTGAAATTGGAGAACATATCGGTCCCTTGCAAACATCTCGCACACAACCTGCATTTAATGAAACGTAAAGCTCTAGACCTTCGCCTCAGGACTTGGTAACTTGGTTTGAGAGGTTTCAAATTTAACGTTTCAAAGTCGTTTCGTTAAGCTCAAAATTGTGTTTCACAAACCTCTTCAAGTAGCACTAGAACTCGTGCAGAAGCGGCGAGAGCTACATATTAGCAGTAGATAAATTGGATCGAAATTATATCTCACGGCGCTTCACAACACGATGTGTACACAACGCTAACGAAGAAATGCAGGTCAAACGCGATGTTTCCCCCGACAGTACGACAGAATTCTCTCGCAAACGCTCACAAATTCATTAGCAGCTTTGTGGTCAAGCTATTGCACACACACCGGAGTTCGTGCCGGATCACCGCATCATCACGATTGATGTCTAAAAGCGCAAAAGTACCGCAAATCGGAATGGAAGAATCTTCGTTACACACCATTTTTCTAATGATCAACAAGCTCCCAATGGGCAGGTGAGACGACGACGACGAAATCGAACACATCAGAAGTTAACGGAACATCTGGCTGTTAGTTAGCCAAAAACAAAACATTCAAACTCTTCCCGCAACGGGCTCAATGTTCGCTGATCGGCATTAGTTTCATCATTACCGGCAGGAACCTGAAAAGATGAGCAAGAGTAACCGCAACGAATTCTGCCCGTGGAAGATAATCCCTCATAGGGTGAAATCCAGCCCCCAACCTCATGAGGGTGTTCCTCACGACGCTCCACAACGCTAAAGAGCCGAAAAAAGTGCTCATCTCCAATAACGAGGAATTAACCGTTTAATCATCGTTAAAGGTCATGCACGTTAGGTGGAAGAGTTTCTCTTCTTATACCCCTCTACTAGAAGAAGAACCATTTCAATCTCATTAAACACTTGGTTTCTTCCTTTAGCGTTCGCAATGTGCGCTTTTGGAGTTTCCGGTGCCGTGTATTCAAAGATCCAAGGCCCTCCCGTAGTACAACACCTGTGGTACATTTGCGCATTCGTTTTCGTCGATCATTAGCGTGAACGTTTATTCCCGTACGCGCCAGAATCGACGATCGGCGTAGGATCACTCGCCACGATCGAAATTAATCGTATACGAACACCACCATTACTTAGCTCCCGGGGGTTCTCGCAAGGTGTTCTAGCATGCGTTCTGTTGCCAAACTGTTCTGGCGTTGCGCTCCATTCTACAAGGGTGCCTTGGAATGCTCCCACCCTAAAAAGCCCCAGTCGCGGTCGCTTACGCGATTCGATTTGATTGATTGAATTTCTATCCCGGACATATCTGGGAGGGAGAGGTTGATCCAACGTCATGTCCAAAAACAATTCGTACAAGAGCGGCTCCAAACAGAGCAGGGTTGGTGCTTGGACCAACGTCGTTCGCACAACCACTAAAACAGCTGCCCACAGATGGTTAATCGCCCCATCACCCCACTATTCAACCCATGCTGGGTGACGGGAACGATCTGTATAAAGAGCAACACAACAACACACCGTCCCTCCGGAGGTGGCGATCAGTGAAAACAAAGTCGAAAGTTAGACCAAAGCGTTAGGAAGGGTGGCCGCCCTGCTGGCACATCATCATTGGCGTCTGATTCGTTTTTTTTGTGTTCTGATTTTTTTATTTTCCTGTTCGACCCTATCTAATGCGACGCGTTCTTGTGGCCAACAAAGCTCTTTGTCGTTGAGGTTTGCGCGGAGAAACTATCTCCTCTTTTTTTTTTTTTTGTTCTTCTAGCACTTCTAGGCCAGAAGCTGTCTCATTTGTTGAGAGATTTCTTGTGGTTTCGACAGTTCTGTTCGAGCCTGTTTTTTGTTCGTCTGTCCCATAACGAACGTGTACGGGCGAGTTTTTGGTAGAACATTGTACCGCACAGGAAGTTTATGTATTGGTTGGTAACGATAAGAGCCCACTAATTTGTGGACATTAGCTACTTTCGTTGTGCGCTTTTTTTTTTGCTTGGATTCACACCAAAACAGGTTTTTTTTAGGAGGGAGAGCCATTTATTCTTCCCCCACACTCCTTCCACGTTCTGATTGTGCAACCCCTTTGTTTTTGAGGGGAAGATGATTTTATTCCTCTACGATACACATTCCATTTTTTCCTCTCAATTTGTTTTCGCAAAAACCGCACCGTTTAGTGTGCGTTTTTCTTTTGCGGGTGCTTTTTTCGCTTCTTTATTTTCTCTCGCCGCGTAAAGGAGGTTAGCGAAAGGTGAAGGTGAAAAAAAAGTACGACAATCACCACCATCACCAGCCAGCTTCCAGAGCAGGTCTAATGAATTTGCCCCAGTTCGGTGGACAAAGAAAACTGTTTGCACCAAGACGCCATCACGGTGAGGATAGCGAAATGAGACAACATTGAGGTGCGGTGATCGGTTTCAGTCACGACCGACGGTCTAACCCGTGATGTTGTTGGCTGGTCGACCAAAAAGGGAAGGTGCAATGTTTATACAACTGCACACGAATTGCACCAATACATCTTTTGGTGGGCAATTTCAGTAATGTTTGCTACGTCTTTAAGAATTGAACAGATTCTATTAGGACCAAGGTCCACACTAAGGCCTAGAGGTCTTCCAGTTCCGCTCCGCGAAACTTTTTGCCAAAAAATTTTATGAAATTTGTCAAAATCAATTTAATAACATTACAAATCGATGTGTCTTGTGGCCTTATACATACATACGATATGTTGGTACAAGTACCTACTACAGCTATCGAGAAAACATTATTATTTTTTGTTTAGGCTGGAAGGTTAGGGGGAATAAGGGTACATTAATTAAATTTACGTACCCATATAAAAGCATTTGGAGCCAAACTCTCATTATTTTCAGAACAGCTACATCAAGCCAACTCAATCCATTTTCCCAGTTTTTCTGATTTTAATGAAAAGGTCTATGAAATTTTCAAAAATCCATTCAAAATCCGTAGTCGATTTCCCCTGATGGGATGCAACTAGAACTCATAGAAATGCATGCCAGATATTGAAAACTATGTTCAAAAACCCAACGATAGATTTTTAAAAAATCTGTATCAAACATAGATGTTCCAAAAATGATGAATTTTTCCTGTAAATGCATTGCACTCATCGGAACAACAAATTTGTTTGAGCAAACCTTAAAAGCACATGAAAAAAAATAGTTAGAGATCCAAATCGACTAACAAAAATATGAAATTCATCCAGGATATGGAATATCATGGAAATAGGCAAGGTAAATAACCTAAAAACTGTATGGCGGTATCCCTTCTAAAAACATAAACAGGCACAACTATTCTTTTAAATATCTGCTGTAGTCCTCAGTTACAGTAATTTCACACAATGAGGCTCGGGCACTTAAAAGTTTGGAGACCCTTGTATTAGGAAGTACACAAAAAGTTAATTCTCCACTCTGTACCCATAAAAACCTTCATGATTCCCACTCAAACATAGGAGTATTACCAAAAATTAATTATTTTCGACTCATTTTATTTGGCTCACATCGTATTACTGGACTGTTTTCATTAAATTAAAAAAAGCCCAGCAAGAGTTTCGATCTGACCCCCACACACTTTATTGCAGCAGATTGCAGCAACATCCGAATTCGGTGCCGAATGATTTTAATTAAACCGGCACCAACTCCACCTTCCCAGTGTTGTGGCCCTGTTGACAGAACGTTACAACACGGCAGAGAACGGCAACGTTTTATAGAAGAAAAAAACTCCCCGAAATAAACGCTTCTCTAGTTCGCATACCAGCTGTTCTGTATAAATGTGGACTATTAAAGGTCCTATCGGGGCACACAGGCAATATCCGATGCACGGATGCTAGGATTCACTTTCAATCTCATGCTTCACTTCTTATCTGGGCCTCCTGCGTACGGCTCTAATGCTGCCAGTGACGGTGTGCTACGAAAATCTCATGTTACGCCTAATAAAAACATTTAATTCGATCCCTTCTCACCCAAGCACACAAGCATCGCCGCATGCTGGTCCGTAAAAACCGAAGGCCCCCGGATTCCAGTGACATTTGCGAACCGACATCCGCTCTATAATTAGAGCCGATGTAGCAAAGCATAACAACAACACATCCGCGGTTCTTCTCTCCTGCCTCACATCGGTGTGTAAGAAATTGTGACCATCTTTCCTTCTCACCCTGTTTTCACATGCACGCACACACATCCGATAGTGGCTAATTGCATTTTCCTTGAGAAAAGTGATCCTGCTTTTAATTTCACACTCTCGCGACTCCGACCATCCCGAGGTCCGAAAAGACGTCACCAAGTCGCACGACACAAACCCGGCCCAAGTAACAAACAAAAACCACCGTCGCAGAGATTTGTAGCAATTAAGTGCAACGAGCAATCCGGGAATGGGGCAATGAAAAGAAAACCGAAGAGGCCCACAGAGCAGGCGACAGTGAAATGCACTTCCACTTCACCATCTTTCAGGGCATGTGTTTCGGTGCAGGGAGGAAGTAAAGTACCACTCGGTATGAATGGTTTTACTGGAAGGTTGTAGGAAAATTTATCACCCTCAAAAGGAAAGTCCATGGCACACAGCGACGGCGACTCCCATCCTTTTCACGGTGCAATGCATCGGCGTTGCAGCCGTGCAGTTTGGAGGAGTGGAATCGCCTAAAAATAGCCACAATGCTTACACCAGAGGTCGTTCTTTCCGCTACAAATTGACTAATGTGCTCTTTGGGACTCGTCGAAAGTCTATGAACGTTATGAGAGTGGTAGGTTGGGAAGACCTTGAGCAGACCATTCATCCATCCAACTCAAAAAAAAAAAAAAATTACGGAGAAAGCAGTTGCTAGCCGTTTATCAATCTACCGCGAGGCATTTTGCTATTACGAGGGAATGCACTTCTCGTCTAATATTAGTGTGCGACACGGTACACTCGAAGAACGTGAGCGTGAGCGCCCGCGCCAGCCGTGGAAAAGCAGCCAAAATTTATGATGGAAGTAAATTTATTCAATTCCACTTTTTTCTTTTTGTCGCGCCTAAGCGACATTCTTGTTTGCGGCTCGGAGTTTAGCCGTCGGTACTTACTTTCTAAAAAAGCATCCACCCACAAGAGGGTGGTTTTCCTGACGTTTTATCCACACTTTGACACCATTTCATTCTAGCGTTCTAGCGAATTGCTTTTAAAAGTTGAAAACCCAATAGGCAAAGCGTGCAACGAAAACGAATGGTGATGTATGTTTTTTTTTATGTGATACATTCCACACCCAACCTCCGTACCGTTTTCCGAGCCGTACATCAATCCCATTGGCTGTCAGTACTACTATCAGCGGCGTCATGTTGATGCTGATGACGACCATGTTGGCCCTCTCGTCATCTACCGTGTGCCTCCCAAAACACCACGGTCCAGGTTTGATGATATGGAAATGAATATTTGAATTAATTTCCGTTTCTGTCATTGCCGTTTCGTCGTTCAAAAACTGGAGCGGGCCGGGTGTGCCCAAAAACGAATCATCCGGACCAAGTTATTGTACATGACGAGTGACAGGAACTTCAGAGTGCGAACCGAACCTACTACCGGTGCGGGAAAAAAAAACAAGGACACGTATTCATCTATTTTTATGTCCTCCGAAAGGTCACCACAACTGGACCAATTTGGAGCAAGATTACATTGTTAGTGGTTTCGATTTGTTTTTGTGTGTTCCATCACTGCAACATTGTACCGCAACTTGAGAGTGTGAAGGAGAAGGAAAAAAACATCCCTAAAAAACATTACGTGAGATGAAAATTCACACCTTGAACTCGCGTCCATTTGGAAATGTGTCCAATTCCACAAATGCACCCACCACCCCCATCATTGCCGGCACGGAAACAAACATTCAACTTTCGCCCGAATAAAGAAGGAAAGAAAAAAACACAAACCCACCTCCGGAAAGCACTTTTTTTAATGATGACATAAAAAAGTGACGCATTTCGAAGGTGCGAAGAAAAGCGTGCCGCTCGTGTCGCAATGTGATGTTAAATTTCTCGATAAGAAAACTCCCAAAGATGAGCGTTTTTTTTTTTTCATTCTTCTTGACTTTATTTTATACTCCCACAAACGGGTCGCATCGTGTCACCCGTTATGGGTGGGAAGAGACAAATTTCCACAAATGACATAGTGCGTGCAACCGAGTACGACGACTTTATGACGCACCCTGCGCATTAGAAAAGGTTCAACATTTGAGCATAAAAATGTAAAAGTGTATAGTTTCCGGGAAGAGAAGGCTGACAACGTTACTGGGGGGTGTGTTTTTTTTTTCAAAACACACTAAATGACCTACATTTTAAAAGATATTTCCTCAACCTCCAGCTAAGATGACACGCGGGACCGTGATGTGCTTTAAAAATATTCATCCAAACAAACGTTACCGGCTCCGAATGAGCCAAATGCGATGAGATGCGCTCTTGAGGGTGGTTTACGATGGAACCCAAGAAACCATAACGTGAGTCGGAACACAACCTGGAAACATGTGTACGTAACACAGGGATTGTTCATAATTATTTCAATTTTTCACGCAGCATTAATATGGTCGCAATAACAAGCAAAACGCTACAACTCGCTGCTTTCACAGTTTGGACCTATTGTTTATAAATTCCTGCTTACGAAAACGCGCCAACCATCAACCGAGGGCGCAAGCGAGTGAAAGAGGTGAAACTTGGATGCATATTTATAATTAGGCCACCCACCGTACCGCACCGGAACGCATAATGATTCACCGAAAAAAAAATGGAAGACAATCGTTATGTCATGTGAAGAACATTGTCCGAATGTTCGGACATAAAGCCGGCCTGGTCACTGTGCTTCAAATGAAAGTCGCCGAATTAATGTCCCTCCAATGAGGATGGTTTAATTCATGTGAAAGGGCTACACACTTTCTTCAGACAATTACGTTTGCTTCACTGTATGCCATATCACGTAACAGCGGCCTATAGCACATGATGGGTAAAATGGCCGGCTAGTGTGGGGCGGCTGAAATGGAGCACCCAACCTTTAACGATGAAAAATCACAGCCACGGCGCGCACCAGAAACCGAACTTCCACCTACAACAAGCGCATCAATACGCGTCAACGAAAGGCCGGAGACCACCTCGAACGATCGCTTATCTCGGGTGTGCTTCCGGCATGCACAGACAATACGTTGCCGTACCGGCAAATCATTGTGCGCCCTCGTAAATCTCAATCCCCGCGAAACGGTGGACCGTCGGGGGGTTGTCTATCGTTTCGTTTGCCACAATTCCATTTTCCCAGCGAGATATGCGAATTCCACGCGATTCGTACCTTCTTGTTCCTGGCGCGAACCAGCACCCCATCCCACTTTCATGAATAATTAATCAGCGCGGAAAAGACACCGAAACCGAAACGCCATCTACTTCTGGAGGATGGATGTTCTATGCGACCGAGGGTGGTAAGACGTTGCCTTTTTGTTTCATTATCGCAGCGCAACATCATCATCGTTTCGGTGCTGTTACGGTGTGCAGACGAAACAACAACAATCAGAACGCCCAACACACACCCCCGACGGCCTTGTCAGGGTCGTTGTTTTCTGCACCGAGCCAACCACACACCACAGTGAGAAAAGCAATAGCAAAAAAACGGTGTCACCGTGTGTCAAACGAAAGTAAACATCGCTACTCAGCCAAACAATCATAAATTTAGCCCACCGTCGCTCAGGTGGAAACGGATGTGAGAGCGGATTTTCCGAATGCATCGCTAATTAAGTTGCACAATGCGACTTGCCTTCGGAGCGGATGCCGAAACGGAGACGAAATTAGCCGTGTGTATGTGTGCGTTTGTGCTAATTCCATGCAGTAAGCTTTTTCGTACAATATCAAGGATTTAGAAGGCTTAAAGGATTTGCGAAGGTTGGTAATAGTGGCACGATTTCATAAACACACAGGTTGAACATTTTTTTTTTTTTGGGATCCGATTATTCCGAATACAAAATTAAGCAGGTGGTTGGATTTTGTTTTTTTGGCGAGATGGATTAGAGATGAGATTAGTCACTCTTTTCGGTGAATTATAGTAGAAGAGCAATTATAGGGTTCCCAATCACTTTGTGGAGATTTATAAAAATGGTTAATAGTATGCTAATCCTTTGTTGGTTTAACTCACACATTCTCTGCACTGACCCATGAATCTATATATTTGCGTTTCAACTCACACGACTCTAGCCGGCTCCGAAAGTGAGTGAATCACTAAGAAAAGACATTAAAAAAATGAGTGAGCAAATGAATGAGTCATAAGAAGTCTTCGTGCTGAGTTGAATTTATAACTTCCGATTTGTCCGATTTACCTCACTCACTTACACTTACATAAATCTCTAATTGGTTAACAACACATACTATTTCTGTTCACTGGCAATATCTATCACAAGCTTGTTTAAGACTATCATTTGAACACCATGTCAACACTCAAATGACCGAGATGACGCAAATGCCACTTATATAGTTTTCAAATATCTCTCTTCAAATAAATTTATAAGAAACACAAACAAACTCCAACGGTTGGTTGAGTAATATTTCGCAAGTGATGTGAACTCTTAGTTCTAATAACGCACGTAACGTATTCGTATATTCTTCAGATAGCTCTCAAACAAAAAACTACTCGAAGGCCTTGAACGACGTTAGTTGGGTTTAGTTCATAGATTTACCACCTAAACGCTAGTCCAGTCAAAATTAATTGAACAGAACTTACATGCTTGAAAGCTTTAAAGCTTCCTAAAAATCAGAAGGATTAGTCTCTATTTAAGAATATTGAGAATTTTAGGGATGGTCCGTTGTAAACCGAAGCAACACCCATCTTTCATAGGGCAGAATCAATATCAAAACTTCATCTAGACGTAGAATGAAAAACGCTTCAGTACGCTGGACTGACAGTTTTGTTAAAGCTAAATACAAGCCTTGGATGTAAGAAATGTCCATGTTACATTCCTTGAAATTGAAGAAAACAATGAAAACCATTTGAATAATGAAGTTGGGAGTGAGAAATTCTCAAAAAACCTCCTACAAACATTACATTCTGATTGATTAATTGATTATATATTATCAAAAATATATATTCTATATTATATATTCTATATATATTCTATTTTTTTCAATAACTCTACTGCTTCAAGAGGTCTTGGCCTGCCATTTCGAGCTTCCGCGACTTGAATGTACCCACAACGTACGAAGGAACAGTACTGATGGGATTCAATCCCCAGTCCTGCCTTCTGAAGATCAGCATCTCTATCATATCGGACATCGGACAGCCCCTGTAACTATTATCATAATTATCTAAAAGCTATCCAACCATTGACTGTAATTATTCACAACTGAATAGTCAAAAGTTTATCTCCAACTTTTTATAAAAATCCCCTAAACGTTACTTTAGTTTTAAAATATTACATCTTTAAACCAAAATTAAAAGTTGGCCATTGAAGTGGTCTCCATTTTTTTTTTAATTGGATGGCATTCTGAAAAAAATGTCAATTGTCGACTAATCATCTCAAATTTTCAAGCCGGATACTTTAAACGCTCAAGACCTATCGACCATCGGCTGTTAAAACAGCATCCCATAGTCTGGCTTCGAACCGGATGCAATTGGCAAAACGACCCGTACCACCCGTGATTGCGTGTCACGGATTAAACCACTTCCCTGTTTATCCCCTACAGTCCCTTGACACTGCACACACACACACACACCAAGATGGATCACCACTTTTCAAAATCCTTTCACTTCCATGCCAAACTCGAAAGAAACCAAACAACAACAACAAAAAACGCACAACGATCACCTTCAATC
>AXCM01006849.1:0-15664 GCA_000473375.1 Anopheles culicifacies
TCTATTTGCATCCTTCCACACCGAGTCAGAAAGTGGCTCAAAACGAACGTTCATACTAACCTTCCTCAACAAGAGCCTGGTTCATATCCAAAAACACGCCAGGCAAAAAAAAAAGGCCAAAACAACCGAAAAACCGTTAGTCACGAGATCGAATCGCCACTAGAACGATCGAACGCGAACGCAAGAATCGACCTTCAAGAAACACCGATCAAAGCGGCCAGCAACATCATCCGCTCCGCCGCTGCCTTGCGTATGTTGTGTGGTTTTTATGCTACCTTCTTTCCTTACACCACACTTCATCAACGCTGATCGACGCAGTTTAAGCCCTGAAGAGCCTTAGAGCAAAAAGGAAAAAGAGCACAGAAGTGGGCTAAAAGAAAGAAGACGAAAACAAAACAGAACAAAAAAAAACAATCAGATTAAAACCACAGAATGAACGACCGTTCCGTTGGCGATCAGCTGGCCGTTTTAAAGTCATCGTTGTGTGTGTGTATTTGCTTTTTTTATAAGTGGAATGACGATCTAAGAAGAATGAAGACTAAGGAGAATGATCATTTTTATTATCCTTTTGCTCCCGATTTTTTTATACGTTCCTCTCCTCCGTTCCACTGCAAAGGAATGAAATCGAAAGGTAAACAAAACGCCATTTGTAATATAATGCAGATATTAAAAAAATGCAACCCGAAAAAAAATCAGTTCGTTGCATATGCACTTTCCGATCGAGATCCTTCACGAGGGATTGTGGCTGGCGAAAAACCGGTCGAATGTAACATACATTCCGTACCATTGCCCTGCCGTACGCGTCCGTTACTTAAAACCGAATTTTGAACCAGTTTTGATCGTTTTGGGCGTTAGGCTTTACCTCCGAATATCCTTTGCACATCTTTTTTCCACCGCCAAGCATCGACATTCAAACGCCTTGGAGCGTGTAGCAGGAAAAAAAATGGTTGCATGGACCTGAAGAAGCCCGGTGCAGTTCGTTGCAGCCTGCTCCGCTTGCACACTCCGGTTGCATCTGGTCGGCTTGCTGGTTCCCGTTCGGAAAGGGGGCATCGTACCGGATGACAGATTCGGTGCAGATTGCACTGCAGAATTGGGAAGGATGCTTCCGATTGTTGGGAGGGAAACTTTCTTCAAGGTTTCCGGTTTTTGTTCTTCCCGTAAGCGTATTTGGGATGCATTTAATAGCAACGGCTTTAAGATCGCAAAAGGGTCGTTTGGAAGAGGTTTTTGATCGTGAGTGAAAGGAAGAATTCTTCTTCAATGTTGCTCCGGAAAATCAATTCTTAAATGCAATTTCCGTGATCGGAAACCGTCGTTTGCGGGAGGTAGGTTACAGACTTTGGCACTACAAACGTTGACTTCCTGGCTGAGGAAACCGATTGTGGAACAAGCAGCTGCAAATGGATGGAAAGAAGAAATCAAGATTTCAACATTTCTTGATGTTCTTGAGGTTTTTATAACATTATTTCTAATAACACTTGCCCTTTTATTACTTTTGTAGAATTAATTAATTTAAAGCAACATCACGTGAATTTCTCACGTCAATTTCTTCTTTAGCCAAGAGCAAGTCTTCCAGCTAATGCCTTTTATGATATAATATTCCCGTTTTCTTTCTCTTTAAACGTACCAGAAACATTTTGCATTCTTGAAGAAATCAGCTCAGAAATCAATCCCTTCCTCGGCTCTCGACTCGTTAAAAGCCAGCTCTAATTGAATGCTATTTCTTCTTCTCAAAAGAAATGCATTCCTTTCCTTGCATTAAATAGACATGCATTAAACAGAATCCCCATCAAGAATCGGCCGAAGGGAAAATCATCGCCACTGGAATCCGTTCAATTTGTCAACGAAGCGAACACGGCTCAACTAAAGCGAAATCCACCGGAACAGAACAGTCACTCAGCAGAACGGTTCACCATGCTGATGGTGTACATTATTTGCCTACGATGCCTTCCCGCTTCATCAAGATTCGACCACTCGTCGGAAGGATGCCGCCCCTAACGAACGGTCGGGTGGGCGTCGTCCAGCGTCTTTCCGGCGTGCTGCATTTTAAATTGATGCATCCCGCACTAATAAACGTTGCGACCCGGTGTGCCTGCCTGCACCGTTTCGCAGCTCGTTTGTGAGTGCATCACCACCATCACACGTCCCTAATCGGGTCGGTCCCTTGGTCTGGTTCTACCTTTGTAGGACCTCCAGGAGGTCCAGTAAGAATCCCTATTATTTCTAATGATATTAAAAAAAAAAACCATATATTACCCAGAACCGATGAACCCTTCGCGAAAACGCGAACGAATCGGGATCGCTCAATTGTTCTCGCGATGCAGCCGGCTTGCTCTTTTCCTTTCCCTCCGTGGTGCCGACATCCCGCATGTGTAGAGGGGAACGGACAGAAGAAGAAGAAAAAAAAACGGAAACACGGGATCGACATGCCACCGTTAACAGGCGCAAACCAGGCGACTAGGCGATGGTCTAGTGAGAAACAGGTCGTCATTCTGATGCACGGTGTGTACTACCTTGTTTGATGATGCGAACGATTCGGGACATGATGGGGTTTTAGCATCTTTTTTTCGTTCGTTCATCTCTTCTAGCGTCATTCACTTTATTCGGGTTCGATTGACGAGACCCTTCTGTGTTGCAGAAGGGGGTTTGGACGTGTTGTTTTCTGCGTGCGCTATGCACCTTCATGTTCGTGTGTATAGACGGGAGCTAGCGGCAAGTTTGTGATTTGTTTTTTTTTCTTTTACCTTCCATGCTGATGTATGTTTGCACTGCTCGTTAGTGTGCTTGGCTCGAGAATGAGGTGTCGTCGGTTGGTACAAGAAATAAATTGGTGCCTAGTGATATGGCACAGAACAATTCCTCGTATTTTTTAGCTCAATTTCCTCCTCAGCTAGCTGATGTTGAAGGTTCTTAAGTGTGAACATTATGTTTACTTTAACTTGTTATTTAATTTTGACTACTTCTAGCTAGCAATGCGGTGCAAAAACAAGCCACTTAAATTGAGTTTTTGTGATGTTTAAGTGTTTTTAAATGTTTTTATTACAATTCTTTAATACCTATAATTTCTTATGAAAAAAAAAAACCTTTGCTACAATTTTTATTTTTTTTTGTTTTAAAATAAATTAAGTGTAAATTAAATTAAATTTAACAAATTTAAAACACTTTTTCCATAGATTCGTACCGCACAAATTAATTTAATTAATTTAACTAGTTAAATTAAAACGTGTCATAATTATAAGGTCATTTATTGCGAAACGAAGAGATTACTACGAATATTTAAAATATATGAAATCAAGCTTAGAGATCTCTGATAAACCATGCTAGGGTTCTTTCAAAATATATAAAAACAAATATTTACAGTGGCCTCATGGTTATGGTACATGAAGTAATTTTTAACCCGACAGAACATTATGTAATAGTTCGTTAAATTACTTTACAAAACTTCATTTTGACACATTAAGTAATTTTTCCAGTTATTAAAAAATGCGTCCTCTATAACATAGTTACGTACTGTTAAACACAAATTTTAATATATTTTTATTATTTAAAAAAAACATAAACCAATGGCAAGTAAATTGGAATAAATGTAAAGCAAAACGTTTTCAAAATAAATATTAAAACATTAAATTATTATTCAAAATATATAAAACTAAATATGTTAAGCACTGTATGAGACAAACAATTTTAATATTTACTTAGTTTTAACAAACCTTCAACCTTAATCAATCGTAATTAAATTTTAAACATGCTTTTGAAAGAAAATGTATAAATGATTTCAATTCTTACAAAAGGAATAGATATTTAAATTTCTCTTCATTTATTTAGTAAATAATTAACGAGTTGGTGTTGGAGTTTTGTAATTTAAAACTTTATTTTTAAATCCCCTAATATATCCATGCGACTCTCACATCATTTAGGTAAGCCTAAAATGTTCGATAATTACGTATCCATCAACCATATTCTACCAACCGTGTGCTCTATTAAAGTTGTGCGCTAGTTTGGATGTAGAATATGCTTTTGCTTCCCCCGAGCAACACACATCATCCATCCATCGTGACCTCTACCGACTGTTACGTGAGAACCGAAATAAATGATACTTTCTGACATCGTTTTGGTTATGATCGATCAAACAACCGTACCACCCTAGCGAAATCATCATCGTCATCGTCGTCATGATCGTCATCATCCATCCAGTGCTGCTAGAAAAACCAACTGTTGGCAAAACATCGAAGCAAGCACCGTACCGGAGGGGTGTAACGGACGAGCAGGGGTGCGGTACGCGTATGAAACAAAAACCAATCCCCGGTGTACGGGACTACAGAACATACAGGCACACATGCACGTAGAAGAGTAGAAGAGCATAGAGAAGGAGGATGTGGAAAGCAAATCACATCTGTCGCGTGCCGATGCTGTGCTCGTCAAGAGGGGATCGTCCGTGATCTTTCCTTCCTTCCGTGATGGATGGATGGAATGAAGCGGCAAAGGAAAAAGCAGAAGGAAGAGGAGAGAGAAGAGGGATAATGTTTTTTTTTTAGTTTAGTTTAAAGTTCTATACTGCTACGTTTGATTCCGCTTTACGAGTGGTTCGTACGTGGTTTTTGTGAGCGAGGAATGCACCGTTGCACTCACTGCACAACCCCGGGTGCATTTTCTTTCACCCTCCACCGGGTCCGGGTCGTCCAGGGTTTTGGGTGATGTTGTAGCGACACCACGATGACACCCGTGCGATGACAGCGGCAATTCTAATGCGGCTTCGGTGTGGGACCCTCCGCTCCGATGGGAAACCCCCCAAGGCAGGGTGGCTACTGCTACGCCACACATCAACACACCGGTAATGGCGTTATGGATGCGCGACACTTGAGCACATTTAAATAAGCGCCCGACATTTAAGCCGGTGTGGTAACGGTGCCGGCACAGAACGGAAACTGAAACCGTACGGTTTGGCAGTGATTGAGTGAAAAAGCGTGAGCGATGTGAAACAAGATTCGGTGTAATTGGAGCCCTTCATCTTGTGTGTGCTGTTTGCTTTCTTTGCTTCGGCAAAGCGTCGTGTTTTGGGGCAAAGAGGGATACGAGATGCGTTTGCCCGACGCGTCGGTGTCAACGTCAAGTTCAAGACTGACATGATCTCCGCACAGTGTCCTGACGGAGTGGCGCCCGTTCCCGAGGTGTGTGTGGGTGTCTGTTTGGTAGGACGGTGAAAAATAAACTGACCTACGACTGTCAAGATCATTTCTCAAAAACAAAACAAAAATCGCTATCCATCTCACGTGAGCTCACGCTCGTTGGGAAAATCCCCCGAAACTTTTCGGGGGAAAATCACGCCGAGGAAGCAAGCTGAAAAACCCATCTGGGCAACGGAATGACATGCGGAAAGAACCGCCGTGTTTTCCCTTTGGGTTGTAAATAATGATCCGGCGCATCTTTCAACGCGTCGTTTGGGATCGCCTTTGCTGAAAGATGCTGATAATCGGCGCCTTCGTCCTTCGTAAACAGATTTTAATTACTTCCCAACTAAATCGTACTGTTGCTGGCGGGAACCGTTAAGCCCGTAAAGGTAATTGGATGTAAAACAGAGCTGTTTATGCATAAAATGGCAAAGATCGCCAACACATCTGTGAGTGCGAGCATGTTTTGTTGGAAAATGTTTATCTTAAAGGTCGGGTGTGAGAAGTGAGAAAGTTGGCATGCTTCTGGAATCTTATTTGGTTTACAAACAGATGGAGAAGATCCTTTACATGTGGGTCCAGATGGTTGGATAAAAGGCAGCTAAAAGCTATTGCTTTAGTGTTAACAACCCAAACAATAAATGTTTTACCTCTGAGGCATTGTTTTGTTATCCGAAAACGTTAAATTATTGTTTAAAGTATTTTTAGAATAATAAGATTTTTCTAAAAGCAATCCCTATACGATCTTACGTCTAAGTCCCGTAGAAAAAATATATGGAACAAAATATTACGTGAGACGATTAATCATTCACCTGAAAAAGGCTTCTAAATGTAACATCGATGTCACCCTTTGGATAAAATTCTGTTGCCAATATAATCGATACGTACAAGTGTGTCGCTGGGTATAACATCTGTACAAACACCTCTAATCGCTTTATTCGCTGACAAATGATCAAGCAGCGACGATACATTGAGAAATCAATCTTCTTTTTCCGGGCTCAAGACGATCAACGCTGATGAACTATTTATCATTGCAGAAGGAAGATGCGAAATAGTTTTTGCAAAAGTCGCTGGGAAACGTTTCTTTGATTGATTTAGAATAAAAGGGAGAGATAGAGAGAGAAGGAAATAATAAATAATGTTCCATTTCTTCCTTAAGGAAATCAAGCCTACAGTTACTTCCAACAAAATCGAAATAACAAATCGAATCCAGCAAATGGTTTGCAATTGTTTCGGGGCGCCCTTCGATGGCCCACCGTCATCGAACTCGTACCCGTCGAACCGTTCTAGCTAGCGTTCCCACGATCGACACAGAGAGAAAGATTTTCAAACCAAATTTTTGGTAAGTTGTACCGGAACTAGGAACTTTCGGGTCCTGCATTAGTACGTGCACCCCTCTAGCGAAAGGGAGACCCGGAGAGAAAGGAACGAAGAGTCTCTCCCTTACGAAACAACGGCCCATCGCAGCCACTGGACCATTGTTTTTCCCCCTTTTTTTCTCGCTGTTTGTGTGTCCCGTATGGACAAAGCCGTATCCTGGCGTCTCTCACGCAAACTAGGGACGCCTGGGAACGGAGCGTACCATCATCGCCATCCTGCGTCATCGGCAACCAGCAACCAGCATCAACCATCTGCGAATACATCCCCCGTTTGGGTCTCACGTTAGTACTGATTGCACCTTTTTTTTTGCACCAAAGGGGATGCACCCTCAGCCCAAGATGGCCAAGCACGGAAAGGTCCCACGCATGGAATGTTCCTCGAAGATGCGCTTAATTGCATCGGCTATCTAGAACCAGCCAAAAGTGACGTTCTCGACATCTGGTCGCCAGAATGTCTCTCCGGTGTATCGAATGATGCGCATGCATGCGCAAGCGGGAAACCCGCTCGAACGGACCGCTACGGCATTGGCTACGGAAAATACTGATTTTTTAATTTAAATCACAACCACTTTTTGTTTGGCTGCCTTTGGCTATGAAAAACCATCTTGACCGAAGGACTTTTCTTATCTCGCTCCGTCTCAACTGGCTGGCGCATAATTAACATTTATTGACAACATAAACATGTAAATGTAAATGACCCCGCTGTTCGTTCGGCATTCCGGTTTTTGCGGAGGCGCCTACCGGGAAAGGTAAACAAAATAAAACACAGAGTGCGCTTGGTTTTATCATTAGGTCGGCATTCTTCTGAAAATAGCCGGAATGCGATTTATGGCCCCCGCTGGAAGGCGGGAATCCTTTTATCCCGGCATAGGAAACCAGCTGTTGGCTGTTGTGAACTTTCCGCACGTTTTCTCCCAAAAACTGGCCGTATGCTAATGTTTTTTTTCCAAACACGCCGAAGGAAGTGTCGGACAGGATTGGCCGGCAAAACCAACACGGAAGATAATTGCTTAATATTCTTACCTTCTGGGTTTTTGTTCTATCCCGAACGGTGAGGGAAAGGCACGGAGCAGGGTGAGGTGTGAAAAGAGACGGAGCAGAGGAAGGACTTTCCAGACGTTTCGGTGCCCGATGCTACGGGCTCGAAGGCACGAGGATAAGAAAGAGACACGATTCTTTCGTAACGTTCACGTACGCAGCCTAAAACCATCCTAGCGCCAGACGTGAACTCACACACTCACGCACTCCCTGTCCAATTCATGAATTAGCTGGAAAAACACATCACGAAGGAATTTCCTACAGCAGCACGACCAAGCAAGGGGAAACATATTTGGCTTTGGAAAGTTTTATTTGTGGAAAAACACGATTAATATATCGGTACGGCAATGGCCAATATGCCCGGCCGCTGAACAGGATATAAAATGTCCTTCGAACGGGCGAAATTCCCGTGCCCCGAGGGTGGGTGAAAATTTATGCGGGGAAAATACTGTCCAAAAAATGATGGGAATTTTTGCTGGGAGCTTCCCCGGCAGCGCAGATGTTGGAATCGGCGTGTTTGTACGTGCAATGAGTTTATAATTATTCCACTCGATCGTACGGATCGCATCGGTTCGTACGATTTGCTGCTGGGAAATAGATCCGATCGGCGCTGAGGTTGACGTTGGGTAATGAGATACAGCGTTGAGCGTGGGATCGGGCTAATTTGATCCTGGATGGATCCTGTGAAGACGTTTGGAAAAATACATGTCTATCTTGTAAAAGCGCACATCTTGAGGTAATTGGGAAGTCAATAGAACCGAGAGTAGCTGTTATTGGTTTGTAGCGTGTGAAAACAAGCATTCTGCAATTTTTCCCAGGAACTCCAAGGATTTTTGCATCTACGAAACATTAGTTCCAACAACATGTGAGTTACTGGATTCAATAACATTAGTTCAGGGTAAAGACTACATTAACAAGGCTGAAGGTATTCTCTACTAGTTTTGTTCAATACAGTTAAGAGATAGTTCGTCATACGCTCCCCCAGTTCAGGAGTTAGTATCAATACCTTTTGATAGGAAAAGGTCCTAACCTCTATCTGACTTATAGAAATAAAATTAAACTAGGGAGACCCTTTTCCTGGTTCTGAAGATTCTCCATTCCTTGTTATGGTCATCAGTTATTATCTTAAAATCCGCTCAAGTGAAGTTCAAAGTCTCTGAGTATCTCTTTGCAAGCATTCTTCATTAGATGACCCTGAGAACGTTAAAGATTTCATCTGATCTCCTTGTAACTTCTCTCTCCCAACTCCTCCAATCGAACATTCGAAGTCAATATGAGAAGTCTGACTACTGGCATTGGAACTAAAATATTGATTTCATTTAAGGTCTTCAAAAAACTTCCCTTAAGAGTTTCAGTTGATTTACAGATGGATTGGATGTGAAGATTATCTGGAATGTAACTTTGATAGCTCCGAACCAAAGCCTCGAAGCCGCACTTCGAGCCCTCGATATGAATGTGGACATCTGAAGTAATAGAAAAGTCAGAGTTTTTTATCTCATTCATCTTGTCGATAATGTTGGTGAGAAATTAGGAATTGGATCCACATTATTTTAAGAAATTAAGTTTAAATTACGTCTTGAGCTGGATTTGGCAGCATCCTTTAAAAGGTAAAATTGAAGAATTGTGAAGACTTATTTTTCTTCTCCAATGGCTGTACAACCTCAAATGATCTTGGACTGTCCTCTCTAGCTTCCGTGACTCTAAATACCAGTCCAGTAAGCAACAGTCAGTCCTACGTGAGGGGGATTCGAGCCTAGGTCCTGCCGTTTAAGGATCGGCCCCTCAATCTCCTCGGCCATTGAGCTGCTCCAGCGAAACCCAGGACAAACAATATAGTCTTAATAAAGAAAACAATAGACATGAAGATCTTAAACATTGGTTAAATGGTTCCTTGAATAATTTCTTCTTCTTTGACGTAACGACCTATTCGGTCAAGCCTGCCATTTCTAGCTTACGAGACTTATTTATACCAAGTAGTTGGATAGTCAGTCCTCACTACGGGGGGACGGTCCAAATGGGATTTCAACCCCGGTCCGTGGTGTGAGAGCCCGGCGCCGATACAATCTCCCATCGGGTCGCCCCTTTGAATAATTTAATTCACCTTATTGTCTAAATGAAATTTCAATAACATTTTAATGATTATATGTAACTGTAGGATCTCTAGTATTTCTGAACAACAATTTAAAAACACAGATTACAGAAGTAAACACCATTTATATTTTACATAATGTAGTATTGTTTGCCAATGTCCATCAGAAAGAATTTCTTGGAAGAAGTTTATAATCTTCCATTTCTAAAGATGCAAGATGGCTTATCTAACAAGTGAATAGAAAATTCTTCGCTGCTATTCTTTATACTCCACAGTCCGCAAATTGCAAACATTCTCCGCAAGAAAAACATTCCAAAACCTAGTTGAGTCGACCTACATTTTCCCTTCCAAAAAAGAATCTCCGTGCGAAACTTAATCCACCACACCGTAACCTGCAACAAATGGCCGGAATGGCGTGCAAAAAAATGGCACAACTTGTAACCCGTGGAAAAGAAAAATTGCTCCCGTAGAAGCTGGCCAGTGCGTGTCGGTGAATGGTCCACAGCGTGTTGCGGTCCATGCCCGGTTGGGTTTTGTCAGAAATTAGAAATTGCATTACCGCCCCATGAGCATCCAAGCGCAGCATATCGGTACCGATCGATTGGATTCGATGTGGTACGGCCGATTTTCGGTGCTCGTTTGTCATTCGGTAAAACCTCAAACGATATCATAGCCCGATGTACGGCAAGCGCTCAAACGGAATTGCGAAGGTGGTGGAGGTAAAATATTTGACATTATTAGGATATTTGCCGAAGCCGGTTGTGTAGCCGTCGTCGTCGTTTTCCGACGCAACTGGCTGATAAAGCTAGAGGCTAAGTGCTCCGGAGAAGATGCATTTTTTGTTTTTGGTTTTCGGGATTTCCACTCCTCACACCAGGCGGCTTTTTTGGGCTTTGAAGATTTTGCGTAGGAGACACGAAGCAAAAGTGGAAATGCTGTGGGCTGGTAGGGTAGGGTAGAAATATCTAGCAGAAACCACCCCGGAATGCACCCCGAGTCGGTCTGTCTCCCGAGGCATTACATCACGCTTCGGCTGCGTGATGATGGAAGGCTTTCGAAAAGCTTCAACACTTTCACAAACTTCTAAGCGTCCGCAAGAAGGTTCCGAATCGAAGGTAAACTGTTTCCCGGGCAGACGAACAAGTGACACACCGATCGGTATCAAAGACCGGTGCCGTCTTGGTAAAGTGTCGCAACCACAGATCCTTTGCGGCATTGGCAAAGGACCGTTTGTTGTCGTTCTTCCGGGACAATGGCTTTGAGGTTTTTTGTCATATGCCGATCGTGACAATAGGTTGCAGGCCGATCGATCGGAAGCATGAAATTGGCCACAAAAGGTAATGTTGCGCAGATTTCACTGCTTGCAGACAGTTTGGTTCTAATCGATATCTAATGGGAGGTAGAACGCTTGAAAAAAAAAAAACCATTCTGGTAGCAGATTGTACAGATTTGAGGAATTGATCCTCGGAAAAAGGCCGAGACTTGATATTTGGTTTATATTAAAAAGTTCTCTCCTCCACTACTCATTTCTTGAAGATCATATTTTTCAAAAATTAAAGTAAAATCGTTAATTTCAATAAAAATCCCAATTGTAAGAAATTGGGAATTTATTTGGAAATAAAAATATCCCTCTAGAATATCCTCCTGAAAGTCGCGAGATCTTCTAATCCTTATATCATCTGCGGTTTTTTTTTCAATTTGTCGGCATCCTTTTGCGTTCTTAACGGAATGATCGATTTGAACTACGCATCGGAATACAACCCACAAGAAAAAAACATTTATCGATGCGGTTCTTTATGCTTCACCATGTCAATCGCATTTCCGAACATCCAGAAATTCCTAATCCGGTATCGTATCGATTTCCTCTTTGGTGGTCTTAAGCCATCCTCACAAGACAAACCTTTTCATCACGTTCACGTTGCAAAGCGGCAAACAGGATTATTCTGCACACGATTTCTACACACAGCTTCCGAACGCGCAACGTGATGCAGCTCGGCAGTCTTGTTGGGTTCTTCCGCATCCTTCTGGTCCATCATCTGGTGACAGGATGTCTGTCCTCGCTATGCGTACCGGGGCTAGTCTGCATGGCGCGGAACGGATCGTTGCGTACGGGACCCCTTAATTGACACCTTCGAGGCGCCCTCGGCACAGCTGGTGGGCTGATACGAAGGTTACCTTGTTGTTTCAGCCACTTATGGTTGTTGTTTTTGTGTGCTCTTTTCCTTGCCTTTCTTCCAGGGTCATCTTCAAGGTGCCCGGGCATTGCGGGAGGTAAGAAGATAGAAAACCATCCCAACACGGGTACGGCGAAGAAGGTGAAGCAAACTTCCGAAGAACGGACAGGAACTAGGGATTGTTTGTGTGCCGCGTCGCGATAAGTCTTATAAGAACCCATTTCTATCACCCGCGTCCAAGTACCAATGGGATTTTCAAGCCCACCCACCCAGTACGGTTTGTGCGCGAACGCAAACGCCATCTAGTGGGAAACGAATGAACCGTCGGGTGTTCTTTTCCGCTTCGTGTGAGGCAACACTCAGCATGGTGAAACAAGATGCTCACTTGTCCCGGGGATGGCCGGAAGTACATCGCATGTGCCTGACGGTGGTCAAATTTCTCCACCGTGGCCTAACTGTCTGACACGATCACGCAAAGTGCTGTGGCGTGTGTCTAGGAAGAAAGTGTCTCCTCGCAGTGAGTTTGTTATTTTACGCGTTCGGTCGTTACAAATTTGAGAACGGTTTGCAGTACTTTCTTTGGCAGGAATGCTCTTAGAAAACCGTTCAGCTGGTGCTGTGCTTCACAGTTTTACGAGCACAAGTCGCCTGAAACATCTGTTGGCGTGGTTCGTACGATACGCAGTGTTCTCTATTGCGTCTTACGGGGTTACGCCCGATGGGCAAGATCAACTTTTAAGATCTGTCATTGCTGGAAAGTGTCGGCTGATCGAACCGAGGCAGAATGAAGCACTAAATCTTCCGAAGACTAAGGTGCTAAGCTGTTACAGCTATAAAACGAGGCTCCGGTCATGATTTGTAGCGTGCAAGAGATTTGTTCCTCACCATATGCTACTTGCGTGCTCTGGACAATATTGAGTCATTTTTTTGGGAACCATTTTATTGAAACACAATAATGTCCAGCAAAGTGAGTCTAGGTACTCAGAAACAATGGAATCAACCGTAAGCGCCATAAAAACCGATCAAGCGCACTACACCTCCACCAAGATAGTGTGAAGATGTTCCAAAAAACACCTCTCGTCTAAAAACCCAAAAACTCCGAACTCGAGCACCCAGAGCACGGTGTTTCTATCGTCGGAGTTAAAAATAATATCCCACGGAGGTGGCAGTTATGTCCGGGAGAGATATCGGTCCCGAAGGCGGTACGGCCGTAAGGCCAGAACGAACAAAACCGCCCCAGTTCACGTTCGCGTCCAACACCAATTTACTGGTCTGGACTATATTTAAATATCGATAAAAATGGTTCCACCAAAAACAAACCCCCCTCGAAACGGGCACGCCAACACCGTACACGGACCAGGTGGATGTGGTCGCTAAACGGTCGTTTTGTCGATGAAGGCCGCGTGCGCACAAGGGGTCCGTCCTTTCCGTTTAAATGCTAATGATCCGTGGCCCCGAACTTTGTTGGGTTATGATTACAGCGAGGGCCCATTTTGTCTTCGGAAGAGCTACGCAAACGCTAATAAGTCACCTCTGAGTAACACATTAAAGCTAATTTATCGAACCAACCGGGGCGCACGGAGGGAGGGAGGTTGATGTTTTGCGACGGAATGAAACAGCGGGTGGTGTGAGAGCTAGCGAACCTAGCGATGGGATTGAGAATGGATTTGCTTTCGGCGACCCCTACACCTGCTCTTGCGCAGACGATCGCTGTTCCGATCGCAATCTTTTCGACACCTTCTTCTCAGGACATTTGCGAGCGGATGGGCATTCATCGAGCATTCGAGGGTGGCATTTGAGTTTTATGGAGCAAACGCGGCTTTATTTGCTGCTCGTTTGCTTGGGTAGGCCACTTATCACAGGACGTGTAAATTATTCCTACGCACTTTAATGGTGCTCGCAAAGCAAATCTCGATTCGGTGCAGAGAGGAGTTGGCCCCGTTGTGATATCTTCTTTTTGTTTTGAATGATGTCGGGTGTTTCATTGTTGGAGAGATCATCTTCTTGGGATGCTCAAATTCCAAAGAAATCAAACCAATGCCATTTAGACATGCAGCAGAAGACAAGGTGGCAATATCCGAAAACACGTGTTATCGAAAAAGGTTCTGGCACGTTATTTATACTATTTGGACAGATCGGTAACTAGGTGCTGCTGATCGTTTGCCCATCACCATTACCGCCGTCCCAAAAAAAAAGATCGGACGGATCGATCGAGAGTTTATAGACGGTTTTGCACCTTGATGAATGTAAAGGTGTTTCTTCACCCTGATGGTAGAAGGTAACATGCAAGAGCAGAAGTAAAAAGGTAACACCCACCCTACCGGACGGTCAACTGCCGTCGCAGTCCCAAAAACTCATCACCTGCTCGCCGGGTTTTGTGTGCGTGTCTTACCGGTTTACGGAACACGTCCCAAATCGGACAAACCTTGGAGCGGGTTAATGGCGTTAGGATCGACCATTCGCAAACCCGGGCCATGCAAGCAAATGGAACGCTGTCGGTTCGTAACAAATTTACGATCCATGTTTTGTTCCGCTTCATTGTCGTTGCACAATTTTTGAGGCGACAATGTAAGCGCTCACCTGACCGCAGAAACTGGAAAGATGCTCTCGGGTTGTCCTTCTCGAAAGTGCGTTCCCTGTGGCGCTTGTAGTGAGTTTGCATCATGGCAGGTTTCGCAAAAAAAGGACATGTACAGTTGTTTATGTGTTTTAGAATGAAGAAAGTCACCTGGAACTCACCTCTCCCAGGTAACGCCCTTTTCGTTATTTAACATCTGAAACCATTTCAATTCATGACACTTTGGGTTTGCATTTAAGCTTGCATGCGATGAATGATGTGATAAGGCGCATAACCGTTAAAACTCCCTGCTACCTTAAAAGAAATCGTAACGGCTGGCACAACAAATCGTTAGACTTTATTTTCCCAAGTTATGTTCCAAGAGTGTCGCGTGTCCTTTTCCCGAGCGCCAGGACATCACTTTGATCCGGCCCGTCCAGCGAAGGTTAGCCCTATCCCGGGGCAAGATTATGCAAATAAACCTGTCCTATCGGGACAGAAAGAGCATGTCCTGTCCGAGGTTTGTCGGTCGTCTTAGGGTTGTTTGTGGCTGTTGGGCGGGGAAAAGGTTTGACATGCATGGATGGCCTTCGAAGAAAGGGGTGGAATTAAATCCAAATGATCCACAGCAAATCGTGTAACGTACTTCATTGGGGGAAAACCTGTATTCTGAAAGCGGACGGTGCCCAGAATGTCGTTACTATTTACACAATCTCGAGCCTTTTTATCGTTTGCTTTTTTTGGTACCAGGGTACGTAAGTTACCCATGTTTATCCTTGGGCATCTTTATGTTGGACAATTCATCATAAGAGGGGTTCATCGTTGGAAATAACCGTTATCGAAGACGTCCAGTATGTCTCCTTACAGTCAGGTGCGAAAATACTGTGTCTCGACGAATCCCCTCGGGAGGTTTTAACAACCAAGCGTCATCAATTGTGCTGACAGCTAGAGAACACACTTGAAGGTACATAAATCTTGCAATACTCACCGACGTGACGAATCGCTTTCACTTTCACCTGGACGAAAGGGAACACTCACGGCTCATATCGAATTCCTACACAGGCGAGCCTTCCTTATTGCGCATTGCGCTTGTAATGTGCACCGTTGAGGCTTACATCGGCTCAATTATCAACGCGGACGGGTTGCCAATTTTAATCCTTCCCCTGAAGACCCTGGTAGGGACACCCGGTACCCATCACGATTGGTGTGTTGTCTAGCAATTGGAACCATAACGATCGATGTTCTAGACGAGGAGT
>KI424397.1:0-10272 GCA_000473375.1 Anopheles culicifacies
TATTCAAATCGTTTGTGTTTACATAATTCAAATTTTACAACAAAATGTGTATGCACACCTGGCAACACTGCAAATACCACAGTCTATCTCGTGAGCTGTCAAGCATATCAGCGTGTTTTGGTTTCATAACAAATTACGCCAGTCGGAAGAAATAAACAACCAGCTTTTCGTCCAAACTAGCGCATAAAGATACAACAGCATGGCTAACAGCAGGTTGGAAAAAATAGGAACCATCATTACAAGGTAAATATTAGCTTCTATTCACTCAAAACCAAGCCAATTGTCCAACTACGCTCGTATTTGTTACAGGACTCAGGGTCTTCTCAAATCAGGTGCCATGAAGTTCGATGAGCGACCGCTCTGGTATGATGTGGTGACTGCATTCCCACCCCTCGAAGAACCACGTTACGATCGTCCCGCTCCTAGAGTGTCCGTTCGACCGATATTTTACCAAGAAGACACAGTACGAGCGTAAGTATTACGTACGAACGACGAACAGGCCCGGAAAGTTCTAACCGGTTGTTTGATTCCGCAGCAAGTTCCACAAATCCGGCAAGGCAACGTTTGCAGTTAACTTGCTAGACACCAACAATCTCACGCCAACGCAGCAATTCATTGGAATATATCAGGACTTGTCCACTCAAGGTGCATTAGACGAGCAGAAAGTGTACGAAACAGCTGTTGAACTTCTGGAAGAAAAAATGCGCCAGCAAAGAGCGGACAAACGGCCGACGGAAAATGCTTCTTCAACCGCTTATGCTAAACCATCGTCTACACCGGAGGATAGTGGCAAAACCGTTCAACTACAAGATATATTCAAAGAATAATAGTCATCTGCATTTGCAAAGCATTAACTCAGTTCAATAAACACCATTTTCAGTAGCGTAATTGTGCCGGTTGTGAGTTTTTGTTTTGCTGCTTCCATTTTCAGTCAAGATTGTTAAATATCGTTCGTACCAACCTTGGCAACGCAGCTGTCAAACTTCGGCTCGGCTTGTTTACAAACGCCTGTGTCGAGTCCAGTTCTTCACACATCTTGAAGACGGCGTGACATATACACTCACGCCTCCGCTCGCTTTTGGTGCCAATTTTTGTGAAAGTTGCCGCGCACATTCGTGAAAAACACATCCTTAGCTTACGGGCTCGGTTTAGCTTGCGAAGAACCTCGAGTGGAGTGCGAATCTTGTACTGTACGGTATGTTTATTGTCCCACACCCAACCTGCAACCTGCTACGGCTAGACCGATGCTTGCGAAAAGGAACGCTCGTTGATTCAATCGCATATCATTGCCTACCATCCCAGTGTGCAGTTTGTGCTCAGTAAAGTGTGGCTCACTAGGATCGTAGTTAGTGGGGTTTTCGTTCCCAAATTTGGTATTCCGCCGTGTCGAAAGTACACCGTGTCACGATGCTTTCCTTTTCCAGCGCCAATATGGCGTCCTCGCGATTACCTCGCAGAGTAAATAGGCGAAAACGAGATCATGAATGCGGCTTGTGCTGCGTTCCTGCTCTTGCCCACAAGTAGTACTTTTTGCGACCGTCGGAGGCGCTGGTGGTGATTTGTTTTTCTGCCCCTCCCTCCTTCACTCACTTTCTTTCTTTCTGTACTGTTCCTTGGTTCGGCAAGCGTCGTTTGGTCGTTTTTTGCGATTGAATCTTTTTTGTTTACAATCCTCACTCACAGCACAAAATGACGGATATCGCTAATCTACAGCAACAGGATAGCAGCAGCTATAGTGGCGGCGACGGTGACGGTGATTTGGGCGGTGGCACCATGAGTGGATTTGACCAAAACCAGGGCACGGTGGCGGGCGATGAAGGTGCACCTTCGTTGTTTATACGCCTTCGCGGCCTGCCGTGGAGCATCTCCGAGGAGGAGATTCGCAACTTTCTGCACGACGTCAACATCCTGCAGGTGCACATCGGCGTAAATCCGCTAACCAAGCGGCAAACCGGCGAAGCATACATCCGCGTCGCTTCCACTGCCGATCGTCACAAAGCGTTCTCACGCAACAAGCAAACGATCGGCCACCGGTACATCGAGTTTTTCAATGCTACCGAGGAGCAGTACGAAATGTCGCTGCAGGAAATGGAAGACGACGAGGACGGTCCGGTGGTGAAGTTGCGCGGATTGCCCTGGACCAGCACGAAGGACGATGTGAAGGCCTTTTTCCAGGGTAAGTTTAAAACATCGACACTGCGTATGTTTTTCTCGTAGGTGTGTCCCTCCTTCACCAACATTTACCTCCGTTGCACCGTGTTACGATCCGCAACGACTCGCAACGGACCAGGGAGGGAAAGCATCCGTCCTGTTGTACCCCATAAATGTGTTACCCATCTGCACAGCCTGCTCTCGTGCCGCATGGTTCGAGCCAAAGGCCTAGCCAGCAGAGTTCGGTCGGGAGAAGCGGATGGGTTTATGGGTGTGTGGGTCAGTCTGCGCAGTGGTATTGCACACGCGTTGCGTGTACTTTTCTGAAGCACACTGGTCACTAGAACGGTGCTAAATACGTTTCCTTAGTTTCCATTCCCTTCTTCTTTTGTCCTTTAACCTTCTTCTTACCTTCCACCATTCAATCAATGTGCCCTTTGCACAAATGGACCATCTTTCAAATCTTTTTCCTTTTCAAACCGCTTCCTTATTCCTGCTGTTTTCCTCCTTCTATGAAATCCGAATCCGTTCTACTCCCTTCACACAAAAACAATCGAATTGTAATGAACAAAACGAAACAACAAACCAAAAAAAAAACAAAATCAACGAAAAAACTAACCACACTCCCGCAGGCTTGACGATTAAGAATGGCTATAATGGGATACTTTTGCTACTGGACAACCTGGGACGGGCATCTGGGGAGGCGATTGTAGAGTTTGCAACCGAGGCCGAAGCTGAAGCGGCCATGGGAAAGCACAAAGAGAAGATTGGGAACAGGTGGGTGGTTCGTTCTTGTTACTCCTTTTTTTTTCTCATTAAAAATCAGAAGCAAACAAAAAACGTTTGAAAATAAGCAGCAAAAATTGTTAGCGTTACTGTAAGATTATCTTAAATTGCGGCTATTACATATAGGGCAATAGAAGCATTTTTGCACTACCGAACAAAATCATTTTATATTGTTGGAGCATTAACTTGATATTACACGATTTTATGTTTAAATTCCTTATGCTTAGGGATTGATAACCGCGCGATAACTATAAGTATAGTATTCTGTTGCTTATCTTAACTTTTCTTTTTCTTTTGCTAAAATGTCGAATTAAAGGATGATTTAAGCGGGAACCGCCAGTTAGTTTGACGGTTCCCATTTGCTCCTACCGCAATTCAAAGGAAACGGCAGACTTTTAAGTTACAATTTAAGCTTAAAGATTTGATGGTAGTTCTCTTTTCCTTTTTTTTAATTCGTTCGGCATATCAGTTGCTCCTTTATTTGGCTGCCATCTTTACGGAACCGATAAGTTTACGATAGGATTATGTATGCGCTTACAAAAATTGGGCTGTATTTTGGGTTTCCTTTACTCGGGGCCATGCTGATACCTACAAAACAGACCATGGTTTGGGTGTTTCATGTGTTAAACCTCCAGAACGCACAATTTGCAGCACTGTACGGCTGCTTGCTGCTAATGGTGGGATCAACACAGTCAAACGTGGGTTTCAATTAACGGTGGAAAGTGGAATGTATGTTCAAAAAACGGGATTCTTCGGGATATAATGGGTCAAACACACTCTGTCTATTGTAATTAATCACTCAAATTCATAGTGCTCTTTTGCCTAGCTGCTCAGCAATAAACATGCTCTTCTAGTATATCTTTTCTAACGTGCATACTTCAATGCATGAACTCAGGTTTGCCTAAATAACATTTCTTCGAAGTTTAATTTCTATAAGGATATATCCCAGGTACGAGCGCACGCTGCTGTTACCTGTCGTAAAACCCGTTCGTTGAATCCCAAATATTCGAGCACAGAGTGAGAAAATTAGTTGCAAAATCTTCGTCTACTTGCATCTCAATGTTATTAATATGTTAAATTGAAGTTACCGCACATATATAGCTCGCACGCGGCCAATGTATTGCCGCGCATCACTCCTCCGCCACAAATTGATTCACCTTGACGACAGCATCTCAAGTATGGAACTAAAAAAGCCCCAAAAACATGTATATTAACAGAAGCAACCGAAAAACAAAAACAATGAAACAACTGCTGAACGCGGCCGCACTACAGAATTGTTCGGTTTTAATTTAAGCTAATAATATCTATGTAATTTCTTTTACTTTTCCACCCTTTCCCCTTGTGTACCTGTATGTGTGTTGTTTCTTGTTTCCCTTCAAAACCGTCCTTCTTGCGGCCGTGCTGACCAATCTGGGCGAAACACACAGATATATCGAGCTATTCCGCAGCAGCCCTCGTGAAATGAAGCGGGCAGAAAAGCGTCTGCAACGCTTGACACCATATGGACGCAACGATCGATACTCGGGTGGTGGTGGTGGCGGCGGCGGCGGCTATTCACAAATGTCTGATCCAGCCTACGGACAAGGTAAGTTTCGCAGGTGAAGCGGATGCTTTCATTCTCTAATTTAATAAATGCTTCCGCTTTTCAGATTATTCCGATAACACGATGGGCTCGGGCGGTAACATGAGTGGCGGTTGGAATGATCGTTCCAATGGCGGTTATGGCAATGGCGGCAGTGGATACAATCCCAGCTCGAACAATATGGGCCAAATGTACTCCCAGGGCAACAATGGCAACTCCGGTTCGGGACTTTCGAATAATCTGGGTAATATCGACATTTTGCGTCTGTTACAAGATCAGCTAAGTAAGTAGCTCTTAACCTTTCAACTGTTTGCATAGACGGAGGTTGGATTATATGACAGAAGATAACATAATTTTAACTTTCCGCATTTGTTTGTATCCTTTTCTCTTTCGTACGCTCAAGTAGATCGAGGTGGCGGCACAAACTACGGTTCGGGACGTAGCGGAAGTCCTTCCGGTGGTGGCATGAACAGCGGTGGTGGCGTTAGCGTCAGTACGAACAGCTACAGCACTAGCGCTGGCTATGGATCCGGATCGGGAGCCAACTCCGGCGGTGGCGATATGCAATCGATGATGGGCATGGACCGTGGTGGAAGTGGCAGCGGTAGCTACCGTTCGTCGGGCCCAATGTCCAACAGCTACGGTGGCTACTCGTCCGGTATGGGAAGCGGCAACAATTCCAACATGGGCTCGTACAACAACAGCAGCTACGGGTACGGTTCCGGTGGCGGCGGCGTTGGTGGTGGCAACGGTGGAAGAGGAGGCAGCTACGGTGCGATGAACAACTACGCCAACAATGACTTTGCGGGTGACGAACCGAACCTGTACTGTGTGCATATGCGCGGTATGCCGTTCAGCTGCGACGAGCAGGATATGCACGACTTCTTCATGCCCCTCCGGCCGGTGAAGTGTGTCGTGCAGCTGAACAGCCGCAAACGTCCGTCGGGCGAGGGGGATGCATACTTCGAAACGAAGGAGGAAGCCATCAAGGCGATGCGAAAGGATAAGGAAAAGATGGGCTCCCGCTACATCGAGCTGTTTGCCGGCCTGCGTCACTTCGGTACCGGTAGCGGTAATGTTGGCGGTGGCGGTGGCAGCTTTGGCGGTATGGGAGGCAACCAATTCCCGAAGAAGTACTTTAACTGAAGGTCCCTTCGTCGGCAGAATTAAGATGAGATTTTTATATGTCCCCTCACTTTCATTACTCACCCATCATCGTTAACTTCCCGCGTTCGTGCATTTGGCCACGCGATGGTGAAGCTTTGCTGGTCCCAATGGTTGAACATTTACATATATAAACCCAACATTATTATGATCCGTCTGTAATCATTTCGCTGTGTGGCTCTCTTCGTAATGGGGGAGGGAGACCTGCCGGATGGTAACGTTTAACTATAGTATGACAAATCTTACCTTATTTTAACTCACTGACCTGACACGCGCGCATTTTAAGCAGGGGAAGTTTTCGTTTAAAATGGCGTGCGTTTTGTTTCTTTTCGCTATAATATCGTGCAAAACAAATTACAATAAAACATTTGACAATTCGATAATCAGATAATTTGGAGAATCCCATGAACGCATGTGCAAGCTGGAGAAAGCTGGTTCGAATGGTTTACACACAGCTTAAAGTCGCCTTGTTGTCGCCAACCAAGAGAGATACTTAGCTGGATTATTAAAAAAACAAAAACATAGTGCTGTTTAATTTTACAGTAAGCCCTAACCTGTTGGTGTAGTGGTGATGGGAGTGATGATGATGATGTTTAATACATCTGCATTAGCCGCGGATTGTGAGACGACTATTTGCGAGGGATAATGTATAGCTCTTAAGACACCGTTAAGGAGTGGAATCAATTCAGGGGTAGACGACTCAAATCTTATTAAAAAAAAAAAAACGAAACGTTTAAGACACGTTCAACATGCAGCTGCACTGAAAACACATACACACACACAAAACATACTCCCTATAAATAACAAAGCAACAAAAGAAAAAAATGAAGAACTAATCAGGCTCATTGGCAAAGATGCGTTTTTGTTTACGTTGTTCGTGGCTATAGTGTAATTCTTTATTCTTTACTATTAATTAAATTTACACATCTACAAAACACAAACACACAATTATGTATAGTGAACGCAGGGGGGAAAGGGCCAAATAAAATGGTGGGGTGCGCGCGCGTGCGGTGCCTGAGACACTCAGAATCCCAGCCGGAAGGAATAATGTACGCGAGAAGGGAAAAGGCGCGCCTAGGCAAGCAAACCCTCATGGAGTAAATAAACTGACACCCAATTTAAGAAACGATACACGGCGTTTGCGTTTTTCGCACACCTCGCGGCAACGTTTGCGGAAAGAAATGATTTCGTTCGTGTGAATATAATCACATCCGGGACACACGGTTTGAATCATTGGGAATGGAGATTTGTGGTTGAGGTGTCTGGTTGTAAATTTGGAATGTATGTCCGAAATCGACAAACGAAGTAATAATTAATTTCGCTTGTGTTTTGTTTTTGCAGAGGATCCGCAATCTGATGGGTTAAGCACGTCAGTAGAATGACACCGAACAGATCGAATGTTTAATGCAGCGGCAAGATGGCGGAGAAGACATGGTGAGTGTATCAATTTTAACAATTTACATAATATTGTGAAATAATATTCTAAAAAAACATCAGTTTATAAGGGACGTTTGATAACAAGAATAGATATTTAGCGCAATTTTGTTTGACCAAGCTAAGCAATAATAAATTATGATCACAATTCTCGATCCTCGATCGTCGTTGATGTGATTATAATGTGTAAAGTTTTCCTAACCATTTAACGGATCGGACTCGCACGCGGTTGCTTTTTTTTCATTTTTATTCCTTTTTTTTTGCCGTGCCCATCTTGCTTCTTTTGTTCTTCCAATCTCCATCATCCCATCCCGGACCGTCGCGGACAAAGTGGAGCATCTCACACACCGGGCGCGCGCGCTCGCTCGTACCTTTCCGAACGACGTCGTCTTTCTCCTGATTTTCTCACCGGCATAACCGCAACCGCATAATTACGACCACCCTCCCCAACCCCTCAACCAACAACCCCTATTCGATTGAATTTTTGTGTTGTGTGTGCGTTTTTTTCTCCACTTCCTTTTCCTATCCTATCCTTCTTCTGTGCGATCGTCTCGACATGAATCAAATCTTGAAACCAAGCAAAAACCTCTCAACGGGGTTTGAGGCGACCGACGCTTGCGATCGATGATGTTTTCAGTTGTCGGGAACGTTTCGATACGATCGGTTCGATCGGTTTGTGGTAGCTTGCTAGATCGCGTTCGGTACACATCTTGCACTTGCAGTTGCATCCGTTTCGCCCAGTGCATGTGTATGTTTTTTGGGTTGTTTTTTGATGTGTGTGAATTTTCTTTTCATCGAACGCGTGTTCGTTGCGTGGTGCTGTGATGCTATTAGGCGAAGTAATGCTGCTGATGGTTTTACGCGCTCATCCGCCATGTTTGTGAGAAAACTGGCGTACCTTCTAGATTTTTGGGATAGCATTTTTCTTTCGTAACTTATTAAGTTGAAGATTTAGAGTTATGCATCTAAACAATCGTCTCTCCTGACTTAATCATTGAGGAATTCATTTAGACATTAACCCATATCTTTACGGTGCGTCTAGAACATTCGCCGTGTCGATTGCGTGCTTTTCCAAGAAGCTCTTAACAGAAGAAGATCATTTTTCTTCCACCAATCATACCGTCAACAATTGCCACTTGTCAATTTCGCTCCACGAAAGAGGGCGAAGGTGCTTCAAAGTGTTTTGTTGCCTTAGCGTCCGGGCACTAATTACCGCTCCGGAGGACTGGGTTGCGAAGAAACAGTGAAAATCAGCCGCCCCGGCATCTGTGATGCGAAACTTCGTGCCGTTAGCGAAACCGTGACGTACCATTTGCTGCTACCGGTACCGGAATCAGCTGGCGCAACGAAGTGTAGCCCCCGTAAGCGAAATACGATCGGAGTTGTTTAGCAGAAAAAAAAATAAATTGCGATCCGTGTTGCTCCTCCGCTCGTCCCCTTTTCCGCCGCCTCCTGCCATTCCCCTTTCGGGTGGAGATCAAGCAATTATTAGCGCGATTTACGTTTGCGGCTGTGTGTGCGTGTGTGGGGATAAGAATTCGCGTGTGACACTGAACTTGTGTCACTGTTGGTTGGAGTTCCGCTTGCAAGATCCGCACACTCCACTGCACACCACACGTGGCCAAAGAGGAGATTAAAAACAAAAAAGGTGTCCAGTTTCAGAGTCGTGGTACGTGACGTTCTTGTTGGAGCTATCGGAAGTGAAAGAACGCGGGAGTACAGATAGCAAGCAACAACAAAAAATTGCATCACACTTACGACGTTAGACGGAAAGGTAGGAAACGCTGGGTGCGACTTGAGTCTGCTGATTTCAAGGTAAGATCGATTCCAACGCCTCGGGCGGGTTTTTACAAACGCGAGAATTGCATAGCGTGACGACGACGAACCGATACGAGTGCTGGAGTTTCGAACTCCCAATTACATCACGATAGACGGATTTTCTTTTTTAATGGCCGCATGCGAATACTACACGTACCCCTGCACGATAAAACGATAAAGGGATGAAAAGGAAAGTTACCAACTTTCCCATACAGACGAGGAGAGACACAGACGACGTCGCCGGGCAATTATTCGTCCCGGCACACGCATCCCTTATTAAACGCCACTAATCGAGTACATCGTGGGAAGGTAGACAATGCTTTATCTGTAATCGTTATCTAGAGTAATAGTTAGTAGGCGATCAATCATCCACGCGTGAACGGCGAGTTGGCATACCTTTTTTGTTACTTCCCTACTTTACACAATCTCCTTTGGACGATCGCACTCAACTTATCGTCGAGCGATAGAGTGGATGGCGTATAAATTAAGCTTAACACGATAATCCAGCTAATCGGGCGTTTGGAATTGATTAGTGAGATAATTTGCTTCTTTATTGTTTCCTTTTTTTTATGTAATAGTTTGTAGATCGATTTACATTTCATCGTCTCACTTCGTTGAATTCTAACGAGTACCGCTAACGATCTTTAAAGGTCATATTGTTTTTGATGAATTACATTACACTCATTGTGTTTGGTCTCTTACCTGAGGGATTATTATTGGATTGGTTTGGCTGACGACATCATCAAGCAAGAAATCCGCAAGAGCGGAGTTGAGTCGGCAAGCGTTGTCTGGAGCAAACTAGTTTGAGGTGCTTCGACAGACGATCCGGATTTGGCCGGCCTTACGGTCAGTAGGTGACGCGTACGCGTTACGAGGCTCGATGACATCAATTTTGGATGGCGGCAGTGGCTGAAAGAAAGTGAGCCTCATTTGCAAGCTTGGTAGCGTTTTTAAGGTGGACGAGAACCGCCTCGCCGGGTTCGCCGACATTCGCTGATAAAGTCACCCAATGCTAAGGTTATCATCGCCTTGTAGCGCTAAGGATAACCGCTTGTACCGTTGTAGGTGGGATCTGTTTGCCTTCCTGGAGCATGATTTACGGGTATGAAGATGGAATATTTGTAACTAATTTAATGATTGAATTTAATTAGCTGTATTTCTCTTGAAAACGAATCTTATGTCGGTTTTGCTTATCTGTGACTCGTGAAAGATAGCTATGAGGAGTCGTGTTCAAGTCAAGATTGGAACCTAGAGCGGGCAATGTGTAGCCCATCAAATTTATGATTGATGAGTTATTACTTTTAAATTACATTAGCATCTAGTACAAGAGCATTTAA
>KI424398.1:14924-25366 GCA_000473375.1 Anopheles culicifacies
GCTTTTCCCAGCGACCCGGGCCCGGGTGTGTTTAGTTTAGCGCCCTTATCCGCGGCACGGTATCGAGAGATTGACGTTCCATCGGATCATCGTAGCACGGAGAGAGTGTGTGTGTATGTGTGTCTACCTGCACAGCGTGCGTTCTATGCCTGGCCAAGACAATGATGATGCTCGGTGGGAGAGGAAAGGCGGTAGCCAAGTCACGTAAAGAAAGAAACGTAAATCCAAAACGCAATCCCACGGGAAAAAGCCACTAAAATCTCGAACCGGTAAATATTTACACCAAGCTTAATTACGATCACAACGGGAGGGCTTGCCTTTTGCCGTGTTCCTTTGCATACGCGTGTGTGTGTGTGTACGTAGGTGTGTATGTGTTTTGTGGAGGAAAAAGTAAAAAAAAGAAAAAGATTAAATCTACAGGTCCCAGCGGTGGTGTGTGCGGGAACGAGGCAAGTAAACTGTTGTTTGTGGTACAAATTGAATCTTAAATGAATCGTTTAAATGTGGTGTCTTCTGGAGATTATGTGTGTGTTTTTTTTGTTAATTTGTGGTTTAACACTTTCATTACATTTTATTGACAATTAGATAACAAAAATATAAGCAGTGAAGAATTATTGGACATCTATAAAATAAAAAATTAAACCTGAAGTTTAAAGACAAGAGTTGTGCTCAATGAATCTTTTGGGAAGAACATCTTGAAAGCCATTTTTGGAACAATCAATACGAAAGTAAACATGTAAATGAAATCATTACATTAAACTCTAACAGCCTCTTCTTAAATTTAAAATTTATTATTTATTTATTTATTTATTTATTTGTTCCATTATGACGGCTATGTAGCCGTATGGTCGACACCGCGTGTGCCGAAGAAATAAGTTCAAAATTTACAAAATTTACAAGGCATTTCCTCCTTGTATTTTGCCTTATCCCGGGCATACTCGGTTGGAAAAATTAAAATTTATTTGAGAAAAAAACAGCTGTCGCTATTGGGCCATTTCTAAGAATTGATGAATTTTCAGTATTTCATTCATTCGAAACATGAGTCAAATTCACCCAGCACTAATAAAACTCCCATGTTTGGCTTTAACACTTAAAGCCTAAGAACCCCTCATAAGAAACTAAAATTTAAATCAAAATTAAAGTAAAGTATAAATTCATCGAACAGCCAAAACATACCGTGCCGCATTTATTGTACAGCACTGCGCCTGTTTTATTACGTGTCGCAAATCGGTATTAATCCGTCTTCCCTTCATCAGGTGCCGTAGCACACATATTGTTATCTTCACGGTTGCAGCCCGCTACAAAACGAGCTGCCCCCCCCAAACAGCGCCGCAACATATGGGACGGTGCATAAAACCCTTTTGTCCCGCCCTGTCCGACCGTTACGAGCTCTTATTTATAACCGAAATTTCGAAAGTCCCTAAATCGCACCATCGCAGCACAATGGCCCCGATTGAGTGCGAGAATAAATTCGGGACCGGTGTAGTTGCATCGTCGTCGCAACGGAGGGCGGGAGGGGGTTCGGTCGGACTTGCCAGTGAACCATCGGATCGGAGCACATGGCACTTGGGTAAGCAAATTGGACGCACCATCATTCTCGCCCGACCTGCTCACCGTGTTTGACCGAGCTAACGATTTAATTAGCATCGGCGTGATTTTATTAATACCCGCCTCTCCTGACGACGCCACCCGTGTACCACTGTATTAGCCGCCCAGCGGGGTACACATTGGCGGATCACGGGAATGCAGTTTTACTACGATGCAGTTTTGGCTCACGTTGGCATGAATCGTGTGTTGACACTATGATTAATGATGGTACTAAATATGCCCGAAAACACTGTCCCGCTGGCACATAATAGGTAAGAAAATGGTGGTTATACTGAAAAAAAAAAAACAATCGATCGATGGCACCTAAATTAGGCATGGTTAAAATAGGGAAAACGATTTGTGTAAATGTTCCAATCGATTTCCAGTAAAATGAAAGAATTTTCCAGAAATTGGGAGAGCGAGAGAGTGAGAGAATGAGAGAAGGAGAAAAAAAAGAATGATTACACAGAAGAAGTAATTGCTGTTTTTCCTCTATCTCCTGTTATTAATTTGGCTAACCACAATTGCACCTTTCATTCGTGTGGTTTTGCAGACGTTTTTTCACTACATACAGAGCCTCTCACACGTTGAACCTGTCTATGGACCGGATTTAAAATGCAGCACAAAACCAACCAAACCATTTGCATTAGGCTGAAACCTCCGTGGGGTCGTATGGTATAAAAACACACCCACCCAGTAGGGCTGTAAATTGTAACCAGGCACAAACGGAAGCAATGGCCCGACCTGTGCCCAACCATCGAGCTGAATTGAACAAATCCGCCCTCACCTTTCCTTCTCATGGTGCACAGTGCAATTGTTACAAACGACATGAGAAATGTACATCATGGTGGACGCGCCCAAACTATGTTTCAGATGTGTCCGTGTGCGAGCAAATGATTGGAAAATCGATAGACGAAAAGTCGATTGCAGGAATTCTTAATTATCTTTAGAAAAAAACGTTTAACTCTTTTTAATTTAAAGTGTTTATTTTCCTAGAGAATACTTGAGAGAGAATTTCGATGTTTGAATAGATCCTTAGTTCTGTGATGTAATGCTATTCATGTCGAAATATAGCTTTAATGTTAATTGACAAAGAAGTATTACCCTTCACAATCAACAACCTCATGAAAAGCCCATCTATCACAAGCAGATTTCCGGAACTGATCCAAAATCCACCCTCCTCTCGTATCGGACAGTAAAAATCTTCAAATGCTTCCCTTCCAACTGCAATCTCATCTCATTAGAAATGCAGCTCAATGGTACAGTAACTACCAATTTGTTCTTAACAACGGTACATTCGTACTTTTCCACAAGTAGCGAGCATTGGCAACGTATACATCACAAACCTGAACTGAAAGACAGAACAAACAGTACACGCGGTGTACCGTACTGCACCTGGTTCCGGCGCTATACTGACCTCTCGCTCGGTTGGCTTAGCACGAGACGATGAAATACCATACTAAAATATTCATACACTGATTGATTTATGCTCATTGCAGTGTGCAACTCCCGGTGGTCGTCGGTTTGCTCGAAGACGAAGAAACCGTTTCACGTACCTTCTTATGTTGCCCAAGTTACGTCGGTGTACGTTTTATGCTCAGCCATTTCACAACCCTTACATCCGGCGAGCCATCGTTGCCAGTGCACCTTGCCATTGATACCTGCATGGGAAGCTTTCCAATTTGCTTCAATTCGAACGGAAAATCTTCAAGGACTGTAACTGTACACTCCTTGTAACTCATCAATAGGTTTCTTTAGCGAGGTGAAAATGCCTCTCGCTTTCGTATCAATCATCGAGCACGGTGATGTTGCGGATTCATCGTACTCTCAATTCGTATCAATGTGAATTATGAAGAAGCCGTGCCGATGTGTTGGATACTGGTAACGAACCCAAACTAGCGGAAGAATCACCATCACAATACAAAGATATTACTTTAAATAATTAAACAACATTCAGCGCACAGTGTGGCGTAAAGATTAGTTTTGCCAAATTTGCTCATCTTTCGATTATTAAGCGTTGAATGGATGCCTTTTTGATGATTCCACATTTCCAGGCCAGGGTGGGAGTGACCCACTTGTAGTCTCGCTCGCTTTGTAGATGCACCGACGCTTTTATTCTCTTTCGATTCGATTCAGTGCATTGTTTCGTACCGCTTTCAGGCTACGGTCCGGAGGGCTTTACAATTTCCGTATGTTGGGCTGAAATTGATGGGATTTTTAATCTCTTCGGTTTGTCTCGTGCTGGAACACTGACGGCTTAACGAAGCTAGGGATGGAAGCAGTTTTCCTATACTGGATCGATATGGATGCTGTCAGCCGATTTGTGTGTGGTTATTTTACGGTTTTGTGTGTTTCCCGCAGATGGAAGCCTTTGTTTCAAGCATCTTCATTGTTGTAGTGTTGGCCTTAATACCTGCTTTTCGTTTTTTGTAAATACTTTCAAATCGATAAATTGTGGATCTTTGCACAAATAGAGCATAACACGCACGATTTTGAATATCCTCACAATGTCTTCTACATCCCGGCAAATACATTTAGCGTACCATCGTTGAGTCGTCGCCGAGGATCTCCGTACGATCGAGTTCGCATTCGGACCGGTTTGGGGATTTTCTCCTCCGAAATGCGGAAACACTTCCACAAACTGTACCGTATCTCGAGCGTGTCGAAGAAAAGTCTACTGTCGTACCAGGATATGTGATGGGCCGCATATCGGTACTGTTCGCGCATAGGCGGATTCAAGCTCGGGGCATGATCGAAACGATTGTGCAGCACCCGCGTAATGTACGCATTCATCGAACCGGCCCGATGGATCCAGTTGATCAGTGTCATCACTGCCATTATCGTGCCATGTATACGGTTGCTGTGCTGAGAATCATCCAACATCTGTTGTTTCGAATCGATGGAATGGTACAGAAACATCTTTTGCACCTTGAGCAGCAGACAGCAAATGGCCGTGGCGGTAAAGCCACTCGGAACTTCTACGAGCAGCGTGCAGAGTAGCTGATAGAACACCTCCAGATTCATCTTGCGCTGGCTGTGACGTTCTATGGCATGGAGCAGTGCCTGCTCCAGATGTACCCGTTGCTCCATGAGCAGCTGCAGCAGAGGAGTAAATTCGGTGGCCAGCACAATATCATAGTACGTGTCCATGTGGAAGATGGAAGGTGATTGAAAATGGTCCGCGTTGTGGAGGCCACGATCGAACAACTTGGTCAGTACCTTGCACGCAAGTATGGATCTGGTAGAATCTTCGGACTCAATGCACTGCAGGAGGTACTCCACGATAAACGAGCTCACCTCGGATACGAGCAGTTGATTCCTGGGGTCGTACAGTGTCATGTAAGAAGCGGCATGCTCTATCGTGGACCCGAACTCAATCCGAGCCTCATCCGACATGTCCGTGTCGAACGCGAGCGGTAACATCATGATGAAGAACCCATACAGATCAGCTACGGATAGGAGTGGTACGAGATCCTTCAGACACTTTTCGAACCCTCGACGCAGTTCGTAAATTTGATTACGGCTTGTCCCGATCATTACGCTGGTGTGGTAAAACCGTAGTAACTTCGAAAGGTCAGAATATTCGATCAGATCCCAACGCTGCGATACGATCACGTTCTGCAGTACGGAGAGTACGTGGCGTACCTGTCCGAGGTCGGAAAGTTGCAAAAACCGCTCGGCACGATCGATCAACTTTGACAGTAGCGGTCCCGAAGGTGATCGACACTCGAGCACAAACAGCAGTATCTCCACGCAGATAAACTCCACATGCCAGAGGTTTTCTGTTTGCAAAAACTTCAGAATCGTATCGATCACCTCATCCAGCAGCTCCGGAATGAGCAGATCGATGGCGGCTTGGAAGAGCACCTTCGCGTTAGCGAACGGTTCCCGCTGGCAACGCTTCAACGGGCTAGATCTGAGTCGCAGATGAGCCACATAGTTCTGCACGAGTATGAGCGAACACTCCAGTATGGCATCACGGTCCGGTATGTACTGGATGATGTGGCGGTGGGATCTGGTAACGATTTTTCGAAGGATCTATGCTGCCAAAGATGAAAACCACAGATGGAGCATGGTGTGTTTGGTGTGCCGTTGTTGGGTGGAGCTTACCTGCAGTGCTCTGGTTTCTTGGATGTTGGGCGAGCGAATGGTGGGATCCAAAAAGATTCCACAGGACGTTTTAAGCTGATCCACGAGTAAGCGCGTTTTTGCGGTGGTTAACCTTTTCCGGGAAAACAATGCCGAAAGTCTTCCCATTCCCAACCGTACCAGATGCCAGCTGCATTAGGCATTAGGTGTGCGTGTGCGTGCGTTTGTTTGCGTGGTCGAGACAAAACCTAAATATAGCCTACTTAGCTCGGTTTGAGAAAGAGCGAACGTAAAACACCGCCTGCTAAGTGCGTGCTTTGGGGCGCAAGATGTTTTCTTGAGCTTTTGAATTTAAAAACCCCGGTGCCGCATGTACACCGCTGCGGCAAACATTTTCTGCTGCCCGGTTTGAGTTATTGTGCCGTAAAGAAAGTCTGCCATTGTGCTTTAAATAAGTGCTGGTACGCTACTTCTGGACCGAGACACACTCACAAAAAAAAAAAAAAACAAACGAACGCACGAACTAAAAGAAGTTTGACCGAAAAGTACCAAACTGGAGTGCGGGGGAGCAAGAGCAAGAGAGCAAAAGCTTGGACAATTTTGCTTCCAGCACTTTGCCAAACAATTGTTTTGAAAGCAATCTGACAACGGCACTTACCCTCAAGTGGTCAACCTACTTGAGCGAGCGGAGACAAACGCGTGTGTAAAATTCGGCAGCAGTCCGAGCTTCCAGTGCGACCAAGTTACGGCAAGAAGCAGAATTTCTTGCGCCGCACACGTTGCTGGGAGGTAAAACTTACCTACTCACATGGGAAATTGTCCTTCCATCTGTTCCGGAGTTCATGGTAGTGGTGGTGTTGTCCGTGAACCGAAGTCGAAAGAAAAACACCGGTATCCTTTGCATTTCGAGCAGTTTTTAGTGAGATGAGAATAAACGTTCGAGCACTTTATAGCTGCCAGACCGAGAGCGGCAAATCCGTGAGCCAGCACAGCTTCACTCTCGTACGCTCACGCACATTCTCACACCGTCTCACGTAGTGCATCGGGATAGTCTCCCGTGGTACACCGCTTGCTCCCAACGGCTGCACTAGAGTGAAGTGCTCGATCCGACCGTAGCGGGAGAAACCGACGGCCAACAACTCGCCCGAAACTCGCTCGCGTTACGAACTGGCGCGCGCCGTACGGTGTGGCACGCGAACACAAATCGTTGCAGCTCACCATCATCAGTTCGATTTCAGTGACGTTCAGTTTCGGTTCGTCGTCGAGCGGTCGAGCGGACGTGAAAAAGGACGACATAAAAAAATACATCTACTTACAGCAGAAGCAGACTAAAAAAAAAAAACAATACACGCACACATCTGCAGGCGTGTTGTACACATACGTTCCACACACACGCAGATTTGTGACATGAGAAAGTGACATTTTTGCATCGGCACTGAACGAATTTACGATTTTAAAGAATAATTAAAAACGGAATTGAGTGCAAAGCGAGTGTAAGTGTGCGTGAAGGGTTTCTGTGTGTGCAAGTGAAGTGATTTCCTACCAGCTGATTAAAATTACACACACACACATTGCTCTAATACAAGTGCGATATTACTTCATCCTTTTAGAAGATGGAAACAAAATTAAACATACGGAAAAGCCGGAAAAGTGGTCAAGTAATTCACGTATCGTTCGTGTGTGGTGTTGGTGGTGAGTGGTGCGAGGTGGTAGACGGGTGAAAGAAAACTTGCAGCACCGAGATCAACTGATGCGCGCAAAACGATAACGCGTGAAAAGGGTAGGCGTGCTTTTATTTTGAATACGATTCCGTGCTCAATACGTGCGTGGGGATGTGAATGTGTGTGTGTGTGTGTGTGAAAAAATGAGAAAAATATAAAATTGTGTATAAAATGTTTACAGTTGTTTCAGACGACAAAATGGCTCCACGGTGTCGATAGATCCTTAGTGCAAATTACTCAATTCTCACCCTTGCCCGTGTTTTGCCCCCGAGTGCGTGATGAAGATATAAGTGAATCAGTGAGCGTTCATGGGAGTGTGTAATTAGTGTGTAACGATCGGATGTAAAAAAGGTACGCGGGAGAGTGTAAACGCCCTGCCACACCCTGTTACCCTGTTGGTGCAACGTCGGCCAACCATCGGTCGAAAGGATAGTGGTGAAGGTGAATAACATAATCTAATCAAATATTCAACAATTATCGACCAAAAACATCAGAGCAGCGCTCCTTCCTTCTCCGAAAAAAAAAGTTGGCAACCCACAAAATCAAGACCCGCATTCGGTACGGTTTTTCGGTGTGTTGGTGTGTGTTTTTGTACGTTCGTGACAGATGAACGGCTAAAGGTTCAGTGTAAGAACACAACCGTGAAACAGTACACGCGCCTCTGAAGCCGTTAACTTCAACGACATTCGCTAAGAAAAGGATTCCTCAACCGTAACACACAAAAAAAGGTGATTTTCTTCGCCCTCTAATAAGGTTCACCCGTAACACATGGGGTTTAAAAATGCTTCTCACAGTTGCACACCGAGAAGGTGGTGTGTTCCGGATCTTTTTGGGATTACACTGGGAAAAGGGTTTTTCACAGGTCGCTGTTAGCGAACACAGGTACAGCACGTGGACGGTACAGAACCAAGTTGATAAAGATGGTGTAACATTCGTGGAACCGGAAATGGGATACTAATCGCATCCCTACCTAAGTTAATGCTGGCAAACTTTAAAGGGATGTTTCATCCCATTCCACCTGAAAAGCGAACTAACCACAAATCCCCATTCCCATCTGCACAAACAAACACCCGTTTGTTTGTTGGGATAAAATATCAAAGCACCGTCTTCACGTTCAACATCTTCATCTTATCGCCGTACAACGCGGAGGTTGTTGTTGGGACGATGCCGAACGCCGATGGTTCGTGTTACAATTAGCAAGACAGACACAACCATGCATGTACGGGAATGACCGTGTGCAGCCAATGCTCAACAACGGTTTCGCGTTGAGCAATGTTCATTATCTTGCTCGCTTAAGTGTCTTGTCAGAGTAGCTGTAAGTGGTATGGAACCGATTTTGATTCGAAAACTTCATGAACCCCCCCAGCTGTTCGTATGACTGTTGCCCCCTGCTACACTGGGTGAAGATCTGCTCTATGTCCAGCATGAAACCAGCGTGGTTAATCGCGAGGAATAGCACTTCAATAACGCTTCGATGGGTTTCGCATCTTGCCCATTCCACCCGACCCGAAGGAACGTTGTTTTGGTCAAGTTTTGGACACGTTCTAAAAATGGCAGACTCTTCATTCGTTTCCCACCCATCGGATTAGATCGGATCGGTCGGTGAACAGCTGATAGTGGGTAAACGAAACAAAAGCGCAACACAAAAACAAGCCAGTGTCAGCGAGAAAGTTGTAAGCTATCGGAGGTTAAATCGCGTCGGTCATTATCTACCATCGGGCCGAAAGGGGTGTGGTTGGGTTTGGTACAGGGATGCCACCGGGAAAATGCTGTGGGATGGTCAACCAACGGCCTCTGGGGGGGGGGGGAGTATGCAGCCGTCGGGATGGTTCACTCTGCAAATGGGCAGTACTGCGCAAATGAAGCACTTGGCAGCGTTGGACGATAAAGACATTGATAATGGGGACGGGTCGTGCAATGCTGCTGCTGCTACTGCGGCTGGTGCTATTCCCTACTGGAGGGTAGATGGCAGAGATGTCGAAACAAGGTCAAATTGTGGACGACGCCTCGGGACGTATCGTAACGATCTGTCTTGATGTTTGTTGTGGTGATTTGGCTTGATGCCTGTGTGCATTGGCCCAGTAATAAGGTGATTTGTATTTTTCGGAGCAAATCTGCACTCCACACCATGGTGTGAATATTGATGCACATGTACACATTGTTTGAGGATTGTTTGTCGCGTTACTATTGTGATAGCACTTGCTATAAAGCAAATATATTTCTTAAACTGTCTTTGTTGTTCAAACATTAAAGTTTTAACAAAGAATTTGTTAAATATTACTGACACAAAATTCATTTTTTCTATCAAAAATTGAATTTTTTTCATTCAATTGCGACTGAGGACAATAGTTATGTAATAAATCCAAGATGAAAGGAAATCGTAAAAATGAACCTCGTTATTTTTAATCATCCCTTTTATGATGTTTTGTAGTTCATAAAGTTGATTCTATGGTGAGTGTCACGATTCGATACGAATGTTCATTATGGCTAGAGAAACGACAATTTGTGGCTGTCAATACTATAAACCCCTCATGAACGATGGCTTCGTTTGAATTGAAATGTTATGTGTTTATCTAATCCATTTATCGAATTGATTAATCATCAATGGTCAAAAAGTTAATGGAAAAATCAAAAACCTGCTCAGTTTAATTATTATCCATAATTAAGAGACATTTTTATGTAGATAAAAAAATAAATTAACGTTAAATAGTAAATTGCATGATTGAAACGAAGATTGCATAACTAACCAATAAATTTGTCTGTAAATCTCGTTACCTTCTAACTTCAGCTTCAATCAGTTGTTACAGTGAAGCATTTTGAATGAACTATACATAAAGTATCTAACTTTGTGCTGAGCCGCGCTTGTTATTTAGTTTATCATATTTTCTACTTTGCTAGTAGCAAAATCTGTTCTTCATTTTGCTTTCTCCTTACAACCGTCCTCTCTAGAACTGACCTAAGCTAATGGTATTTATCTTAAGTTTATTGCTTCTACCGTGGAAGAGAGATCATAGCACGTAAAGTAAAGAAAGAGAAGTGTTTGCA
>KI424399.1:0-10059 GCA_000473375.1 Anopheles culicifacies
CGCGCAACAGTGCTGTAATGGGACGTCCCCGAGAAACGGGATGGTGCAGAAGAACTTTTAGGGCTTCTTTAAAGGGAAACTTTTAGTTTGGAATATTTTGTTTCCTACTTGGGAATTGATGGTTTAAAGGATGTTTTATATCGAAGCTTAGTCTTTAATTAAAATAATTAATGAACTAAACTGCAGTTATTATTAGAAAATATATTTTTTTGCGGAATTTGAAAATTTCATGTTTATAACCATGCTGATGTTTATTCTTCGATCAAAACGTTGAATACAACTCGTTACAATAACTCTTAATGGATTATTGTAATCAGCTTCCATCATTTCACCATAGCATTAGTAAATATTTTTGATGAATTTCGTGCAGCACTGTGAATGATCAATTTGGTTAAACATTGTTATACAGTGTGGACATAAATTGTTGGATCGTTTCGGAGGGAGCTATTAGAATAATCTTTGTTCCCTGTTTACATAACTAAGTCTCTATTGCCAATATTTTTTCGGTACTTTATCACGGTTTTCTTCTGATAACGATCTGCACAGGCTAAGTGCATCATCTTTCGGGTACTGATAAACGGGAAGCACTAGGATGAACCTTGAATTTACATTGCATACTTTTAGGAGGTTTTTGCATAGTGTCATAATGATTTACTTAAGGGGTGGGACATTTTGAGTCATTTTTCATATGGACTGTTGCAGAATTATATTTTATTGAATGACTTAACCAAATATTATAAACATATGAAAAAAAATACAACCATAGAATCCATCTTCTATGGAACTCATTCTTCCTTGAAGCATTCCATAGTTACTCATTCAGTTCAAGTAAAGTTTAAAACTCTATCAGTAGAATAGAGTTGTTGCACATTTTGTAAGAGTTCATTTTTCAGTAAATAAAAACATTTTTGTCTGGAAAATATTATTTTCCATGGAAGTTTTCTTTATAGTCAAAGCGAAAAAATCCAGTTACCAATAAAAAAGTGTATTTGTTAACGTTTGCTTTCTTTATTTCCATTACACACAATCATCCAGTACAATGTGTAACAACTACAATAGCAATTGTGTCGAATGGACGAATCAAAAGTACGAATTCCAATCACAATCCTACCCACCGTTTGTCTGCCCCTTCACATCTTACGCTCCATTGCAAAAATTCGCCAAAAAAATGCAAATAACAAAAAAAAACTGGCGTTCAACCGACGATAATCGATTTGATAAAGCGGGTTCTGCTGTTGGAGCTTACAGTACCATTGCACAATTTGCAATTTGTTTTTGGAATCATTGAGTTTTTTTTTGTGTGCGTTCTTTCCTGTTTGGACAAACACAGAACAAAAAAAACATAGCACCGAAACCGGGCCGTGGCAGTAATTAACAAGTGTTGTACCAATTTCACGCATCATCATCAGCATCATCTTTACCGCGATGCTTCGTACGGATAATCGTATCTGGGAGGCAGAGTAAATAGTGCGGTGAAATGTGTGCCGATACTGGGTGCGGCCCAAAAAAAAGCTCCGTGATCCTGTTTGCTTTCGTCGATGCGAAAGAATGTAACAATTCGATTTTTCGTTTAACTCCAAACACTTGCGATGGATAAATATGTGCCATTCTGTGTGTCGATAGCAAAATCAGTTTTTTATTTGCATCTCCAATCACATCGCTTTTCATCACTTTTAATGGCAAAGTAGATGTGTTCTGCCAGACGTTTACCAATTTAATCTCGACGACGACGCGAAAGGATGGAAAGAAAGCAAGATGGATAGACAATAATGCATCTTTATTCGCATTATTATCGCTCACTCGGAACAGCCAATCCGGGCGAACGGATTATGAGTGGTCCGGTATGCGGACGGGATGTGTTTCATAATTACCGCTTCATGCCGGTACGTTTGCCCCACCATCGTCCCTTGTCTGACTCCATTCGTACGATTCGTAATGCCACGAAACGATTGGCACCGGCTTATCAAGCACGTACCCTTTTTCAGCATCCCTCGATGCATCACTCGAAGTGCCTTTCATTCTAATTACTTTTCAACTGCTCGTAATGCTCCTTCCTTCACGGGCGGACGGGTGGATGGATTATCGGCCGGTACGACGCTGAGCCCCCGGAAAGGCCGAGCAGGTCTTGTAGGTGGCGCCGAAGCAATTAAAATAAAATGTGCTAATCGTGGCGCAACACAAAGCAAAAAACACCATCCAGCGTTGTTATGGCAATTTCCTTGCTGGGCATAAATAATTAAAGGGGTTTAATAAGGTTCAATTGGTTTCCAGCTTTTTTTTTTTGCTTTTGCTTGAGCTTTTGCTGGCTTTTATTACACGGTTCGAACTCTTTGCAAGGAAATGCCGATGAACGGTTCAACGCGTATCGTGAAACGCTTACAGTTTAACGCCTCGTGGTGGAAAATGCGGAAAAGCGTTATGTCGTTTTTTTGTTAAGCGGTTCCACTTTTCTACGCGCATAGTTGCTTAATTTGCTAAGCTGTCAAAGCCGGGTGTAGTGGAAAGAATATCGACATTAAGCACAAGCCTAATATCGACCTAATTCGCCATTTTCGATGATGCGACAAATTTACCAAAAAAAGGTCAATTTATTTACTTTTCAGTTTTCTAGGGGGAAACTTTAAACTCAATTCACTCAGTCTGATACATTCCGGTGGTATCCCTACGATGACCAACGGTGTATGAAGTTCATTTCGGAAACCATCATTCAAAACGCATCCAGTCACGGAAGATGCTTGTTTTTATACACACTTGTTTCCATTTTTATTGCATCCACCTTCCCTCAAAAACCTGTAGGAACGCCTAAAATCCATCAATCAACAAGCAGCAACGGTGGATACACGATACACTGTGACACAGGAAATGACACAGGAACTCCCATCCGTCAGTTAGCGTCCGACGACCCAAAACAACTTTCGGACCCGGGGCCGTAAACCGTTCCCCAGTGGCAGAGTGGGAAGGTCATCGAAACGCGTCCAAACCGCCGGAACTTTAATCAATATCACAAACAATCGAGTAACTGTCAATTGCCAGGTTGGGTCCTTCGTCAACCGGTGGCTAGATGGGTCATGTGGTTTAAGGGGTTGACGAAAAACAAAAAAAGGTGGAAAAACAGACGAGTTGGCCCCCGGTGGAATGCATCGCATGTAAAATACACCCTTTTTCAAAAAAAGTTTGCTTTAACGTGTAGAAACTGATACTGAAGGCATTTGTTTCAGTGAAGAATATTTTATAGGTCAACTATATTTCTTTAAAAATTAACATAAATGTGTGATTCGAGGCAAATGATATGCTAGGATTAAAAGCTTGAAACTCACGCACACGCGAACCATCTCACGAGGGGAAACCCAGTTTCAAAGTCAAGCAGATAACTGACAGCCTGCAATTACCAGCTGATGACCATCGACTTTGATCGACTTTGATTGGGCACAAAAAAGCAAACCGTTGGTAAGACCGTACAAAAAACAAAAATAAAACTTCATCATCAGATGCATCCCAGGTCGGATGATTCTAATCCCTACCCGCAGCAACACCGGTACGTCACAGTGTGAAATCAATCAACGATCGGTACGATGCAGCCGACGACACTTAAGCCTCCCTCTGCTTCTCTGCTGGTTTCCGACACACTCTCCCTTTTTTTTTTTTTTTTTTGGGTTGTCTGACCATCGCCCCGGACAGCTGTTTAACAGCCGGAGCCTTTTCAGCAGTACCATACCAGCAGCATTGACTTGATGATCATCTCATCGACCGTCGGGGTAGCGTATTTGATTAAATGCCTGACGGCAGCGCCCGGCCCAAACCTTTTGAGGACCAGCTGGAAAGTTTTCCGAAACCAGAATGCGTCGGATTTTGATCCTACGCCGTTGTCCGGATCTGCCCATACATGGTGCAGCTCTGCAAACGAGCCCCCTAACCGTTTCGCACTTTGGCTCGTAATGTGAATGTCTGTGGTGGTGTGTGTTAGCGTTGGAGAATATTGAAGAGAAGAAGATGGTTTCTCAAACGAGCGTCCTTCGCAGCAGATTATACCCGGACCCGGAGAGTACGAGTTGGGCCGCCAATTCAGCGAACTACAGCCGAATGGCCGGCAGGCAGGTATCCAATTACCGTCAATTAAACGCGAGATAAGATAACGAGCATCCAGTATCTACCGGACGGTGTGGTGGTCGGATGGTTAGTTTTCGCTTTACCGATACGGACATGGTACCCAACACCCGGTCCAGGGTTTGCCGATAGCGGGTTCGGACGCAATTGAGCGCCCCGGTTTGATCGGATTGAGCGATTTCGAACGGAAAGTTATTTAAAACTGTCCATTGGCAACGAACGGCAAAGTGTAATCAGCGCTTAATGGAGATGGGCGAAATTGTCTTTCGTAAGATGCGGAAGCGAACATCTTCCTGATGCTGGATGCAAAGAGAAGTGTACATGTCTGTATGGGTGAGTCTTCCTATATTGAGTTATGTTAATTGATGTTCTGTACCACCGTATCCGAATCAATCGGACGAAACTATCTTGCCATCTCTTCAATCGATACAACGCTCCGAAACATTTTCGGAAGCCATTGTGATGGGTGGTAAGTAACTGCCAATTAGTATTGAAAGGGTGAAACATTCTATTAGAATGACATTCAGAAACATTGCTAGCTATCAAACTCCCAGATACGAGAACTTATATACATCTACACTTCCACGTACGATTCTTCACGCTTCATTAGGCACGGAACGGAAAATTAAGAGAAACTGTGCACTTGTTGCACCACGACCGACCGACTAACTGACGGTGTACTTACCAGTGCCGCGAGACTTTTCGCGTTCCTCCTCCTCGAGGGCGGCAAGCACGGCCGATTTGGCCAGGCTCGGTGGCTTGGTCGTCGATGGGTCATCGAAGTCGATTCTGGAAAGGTAAGCGAACGGACACACAATTAATTTGCATGCTAATGTGGGATGACTTTTGTTGCGCCTGACAGTGAGATATATTGGCTGGCTGACGGTATGACAGCTTAATGCTTAATGTGCTTGCAATGCTTTGCAACAAAAGGGGGTATATCAGTGGTATCAATTATTTTGGCCGATATGATTGATGGTGGAAATGATATAGTGAGGCATAATAATTATTTCTTGCATACGCAATTGATATCTTTGAGTAATATAATCCAGAAACATTGAGATGCAGCATAAACTGAGCATGGCTGAATGCTAAGTAGTGATGCGCTGAACCTCGAGGAGGCTCCAAGCGAAGAAATTGAAGCCCACGTTAGTGGTCTGGAGTACAGCCTTCAAGTATTTAGAACAATTTAAGCTTGTTTTTAATGGAGTCCTCTGCAAATACCGAGAAATCTCCGAAAAAGATTTGGTTATAAGATTGTTTTTTATTATCGGTTACGTTAAAAAGGCGGGTTATAGTCCCATTTTTGGAGCAACTCGATGATGTGATGTCTTCATGAGATAAAATTGGGTATCAACTCCCAACCGGAACAAACAAAATACACAACTGACTTACAATTCCCTGGTTGATTAAATTGATAGTAGCCAGAAAAAGCAGATCCAAGACCTCATGAGCCCGTAGTTTCAAAGAGATAGAAGAACTTTTTGGAACAATTAGGCCTCAGGGCCTCATTAGCGACTCTTGAGACTTCAATATTAATGCATAATTTGTTCCGTTGGTTTTTTAAATCATTTACAAATATAATTACTGATGTGTGGTGTAAACGGTCTCTAGCCGCTGTTTGAACAAGCAGGAAAGATTAAAAGAAAAATTTTGATGTTTTAGAAATAAAATTGTTTTTCGTCAGATCACGACATAGTGCCCGCAACCAGCGCTTTACAGGCCGTTGTGTAAGACAAGCCAGTTCATTCTTTACTCTTTTCAGCAAGACGTGTCGACCTGGAGATGGCGAGATTTTAATAATTTAAGACGATTTTGTGAAGCTTCAATCTGTTATTTACCACATTAGATCACTAAAAGCCTCGCTTAGTGCTATCGACCGTCCACTCTTCTGCCAGCTCTGTTAACATAATTTTGTGAAATTTTAGGATATCACAATAATTTAAGAATTTAAAAGCACAATTTGAAAGAAGAAGATTGAAGTGGACATTAGCTGCTATCGCTTCAAGCGTTTGTTTACGTTCAACGAATCAATGGTGACTTTATTCAACCTCATTGTTATTGTTTATTATACCTCTGATAGATCATTACGTACTGCTTAATTTCGCGGGTTTCTTAAAATACAATTTTTTATTGTTTTTGTCCCTTTTTTACTATCAAAGTAGTATTTTTGCTACTTCAGCCTTCCAATAAATTTTCGTAGCGAGCGCATTTTGACGCCTAAATGTATGCTATGCACAACACGAAGAATGCGACAACAGCGTTCTTTAATACTAAGTCACTTTACTGCTTTATTGCATGAAATGATGTTTACTCGAAATAAAAAATTACATGGATTTAGTGTAGTTATTTATAGCTAACAGCATTGCAATCTAAAACATTTTTTCATCACAATAGAAAACATCGCACATAACCAATCCTGGATAAGATTAAAGAACCACCGAAAGCATTTGTGAATCGTGTGTGGTTAAAGGTCAACAAGACGACCATCCGTTGACGGGCCGTGCCGTGATTGTCCGTTTGTGTAGTTCCGCAAAATTCCCCCCACCACATAAAGGGGGAAGGGCAACAAAAAGGGGCAAAATCATCCACAGTACGTGCGGACCATTTTCTCAACCGAGTCCAAATAAATCAAATTCCACAACGGTTTTAGCGTTGGGATTGTTGTTTGCCGGGGGGCCCATGCAGGAAAAGGGATGGCCCGCAGTGGTCGTAACCAAAGCGAACGAAAATATCTACCCAACGACTATTACAAATCCTTTGCGCTTGGTGTCGGTACAGACTCTTCGGACAAATCCTTCCCACATGGCACATTTTTGGAGCGCAAAGGCTTTTGTGCTGTAGGCTGCCACGGCCGGGATTGTTCAATCTTTCACAGTCGGGTCCGCACGTGGGAGGCGGCTGTCGGCTGCTCGAGGACAGGCCAGAAATATTTTCGGAAAACCGGTGCCACTGGAACGTTGGTCCCGCCGGGTCCGTCTGTCCTTGATGCAAATTGAAAACCGGACCATAGATAACCACAGCTCCGTACTGTACGGTCGTGTGGTTTCGGATGACCGAAATTGGCCTCTAATCTTTAGATTACAAAATAGATGAAGTTTGCTGCAGCAATCATTTGTCGCCCGTGCTGAGAGTTGGCCGGAGCATGTCGTCGGTTATAATTTAGTGGCAGCAATGCATCAGGTACACGTTCCAATGCGAAGCAGCATTTGTGACATGAGTATTTTGAGTAACGAAATAGCATTACAATATTTAACATTTGGCGTCTGGTAAGGGTGTTTCAATTTCTGTACCATAATTGGTTATGCGTAACAAATACATGATCGATTACAGCAGCAACGTACCTGTAGAAGTCGGGCGTACTGCTGGACAAGGAAAAACTTTTTCCCACACCCCGAAGCCGAGCACACAATTATACAACCGTATTTTCTTTCACGGCGCCCTGAAAGCCCTTTTCCCGAACGCCGGTTACGCCGAGTGAAGTTGGTAAGTAAAGGTTTTCCCCTGCCCCACCAGGTAGCTGCAGCAAGTTATGAGCCGTGTCGTGGAGTATGTAGTGTTTGGGAAAAGTTTTATTCATAGGAAAACTCCTTCTGAATTGGAAATAGTCTCGCCAGGAATACGGAGAGAGAGAGGCTAAGGATGCTTGCCCGATACCGGGGGACGAAACGGGCCCGGGAAATATGGTTAGGGCCGCCTGTTTGCCGCAAGAAAGATGGCGAAAATATTTGCTTATCTAATTTACAGATGAAAGTTTGCTCGTTTTCCAGCCCGGTGAAGACACCTCGGTTTCGTCAAACAGATACACACACACACGGACAGACGCGCGTGTGGGCTCGTGCCGTGCGTGCCTTTCCTATTCGAGACGTGTGTTTGTGTGTGACACGCCTCGGTGGGCATCTTAATACATTCCGACTTCCAACAAGTAACCAACCCAAATGTTCATCTCCGTGTTTGCATGTGTATGTATGATGATTGAAAGCTTCTCGTTGTCGGTTTATAAGTTTTGTCAGTGCTTGCCGGTCTTTCGATTGTGATTTTAAAGAAATGGTAATGGAGAGTCAGTGTGTGTGTTTATTATGGTTTTTTTTTCTTGGAGAAAAACTAACATATTTTTAATACAGCATAACGATCACTACTGACTCGAGCGTATTGCTAGATACTCATGTCTCAAGGAAATAGTCGAAGAAAGTTAGTCCTGCCCAAAGGTGGAAAATGAGTGAGTGAGAGAGAATAGCTAACCGCTTTTCCATTTCTTCCTTTCTACAACAAGCAACATATGCAAATAACCCCTTATGAGGTTCGAGTAAAGTGATATATTTTCCCTCTGTTAGATGTATCTTCTCGCCACACCATTCCAGGAAGGTACGAGGCCTTTGGAAATCGATTCCGAAAGCCAGCGTTGATGAAAGGAGACCATGGACGGGGAGCTCGTATTTATATGCCCTTCTAACCCTCTTACCACTGCTCTCACATTCAGCTTCTTGGCCGGAACCCAACGACGGTCGTAAAGGAGTGAAGAATAATTCAAAAAGTTTTACCCAAAACGAAGTGGAAACTTTCCGGCATGGCTGGAGAACAGAAAGCCGTGCTGCGAGGGAGCTGTAGCACATCCTCGAGTAAAGTTTTGAGGAGGGACTTTTGGCACGTTGTGCTTTTGCTTTTGCAGTCTATAAATCATTGATACGATAAATCTTTATCAGACACTTGTCGGATTAGTTTACAAACATGACAATTTTCGTAGGGCCGTGCCGTGCATACACTTCCCGGGGCGCATTTAAACAAGTGCGAACGTGGAACGTCGATCGCAGGCACCGTGTTGAAGGATCGATTTACGAGTGTGAAGGTGAATCAGCTGTCCAAACTCACTGGTTTGGGGGAAATAGTTGAAGTAGAAGGGAATCTTTTGCAGTTTGGACACTCTTTTTTAATTTAATTACAGTCCACTTTTCATCTACGATCGATTAGTCAACAAGTGTTTTGATCTTAATTCGGAGCTATTTGTGAACAGGAACATAATAATTACATCTGGCCTGAGTTCCAGAAAAATGTGTTTCACATAATACGACTTCATCTCGCATTGCAATGGCCACAAGTATGTGCCTGCTCTGCCCGTATATTCCAGCCTCATTCCTGCGGAGCGGAGATCTAGCCGTTGGTCTGAACCAGGAGACCAGAAACGATTACGGATTACATGCAACGGTTGAATGAAGATATAAATCCATCAAGATAAACATTTAGATATTCTACACGACTCTGCCCATGGACGGGTGTGTGGCACACAGGATATGAGGCTCGTGACTCATGGCCCTTGGAAGAGGAAGTTCGTTCGCACGCTTTACTGCAACCGTGCAACTCAGGCTTCTAGCTTTTCCTTATCAAACCAGCACGACCCTCATGCAGCAGCATGAGGCAACAATTTAATCACTCCGAGCAACTTCGAGACCGAAACGGGCAGTTCGGGAGCGGGGGTCCCAACACCGTAACGCTGGGGCTGTGTGTCTACGTGCAATAAATCATACCAGGATTTACTTCCGATGGGTCCCGCATGCACAGGAATTTCGTCCATCGATCGAGCACGGGCAGCTCGTTTGGCTCGTCTTATAGTTCTTTTGTATTATCGGTTGCCATCGCACTCGGAGCAATTATTTGCTTCGTAGCAGAGATGGTTCATTTCGATCGTTCCTTAACCTGTCGGGTTGGTAGTGAGACCGGGCAGTGCTTCCGTACGGTACGTGCAGAACAGATGCTCTGGAAGTGAGTATGTTTTGTGGTTGACAGGAGCTAATAGTATATTTGAGTTCTTCGTTGAAGCGCTTGTTGAAACGGTCTCGACCTATGGTATGGGATGGTATTGAAGAGGCGAACCTGCTGCACGTTACGTTGTGAAAGTGGTACAAGTTGTTTTTATTACCTAAGTGAATTAGTCAAATAATCCACTGGACTATGAATGTT
>KI424400.1:5603-16910 GCA_000473375.1 Anopheles culicifacies
CAGTTTATTTGTGAAGCGACAACATTGCTTCGTGTAGAACTGTGTTGGGCAGAAAGAAGCTGACGCTCCGATGCAGTTTTATTGCACATTGATATCATTTTTATCACCATTTTGTTAAACTGTGACCCGATCCGTACGCCCATTTCCAACAGTCAATTAAAATCAGAGCGCATTCGAAGCGATAAATCCAATCGGCTCTAATTATCGATAGGCGCGGAACGTTCGTGACCGGGTCATTTCGACAACCGAAAACCAAAAAAAAAAAAATCGAATGACCATCGGTCGGTGTTCCTCGTGCACACGCAATGTAATCGCGTACCAACCAGAAACCCACCAGCGGATGACGACGGCCAAGTTGCGCTGGTGGGTAACGCTTACGTAACGCTTCATAACGCTGGGGTCACAAGCGTGGTCCGGCATAGGAGAATGAGCGTGAATGTGCACATAAATATATAAATTTTCTCGCTAGCAACACACACGGTACGGTTTTTGATGAACTTTCCACACACATACACACACACACACACAAGCACACACGAGCGCACGCCAGCAGTTCAAAAGATCAACCGGCTCTCGTCTGATTCCGCTATCAAATTCTCGCGCCACTCAATTCCAACTACACAACACCACCACAAGCTGATAACGATAGTGTGTGGCTGATGTTTTATTTTTTTCGATCGATTCCGGTCGAGGAATGGACAGCAAAAGTAGGTTTTGATCTTGTCTGGCCACCAACCATGAAGGGGAGTTCAACCGTAGAACAAGAACGTCTAGAAACGGGAACAAAACATGCACATGCAGTTGCTGTTTATTAAATTGCCCATTAAGCAACCCGCAAACGGAAACAACATCGGTTTAATCGGCGTTAATTGCGTCCTGAGTCTAATGGGTTTCATTGTTCATTCGCTGGAATGTCGCTCAGTGCCGTTTGATCTGCGTTCCCAGAACACTCACGCCTAGATCTCGGCAAGATCGCGCACACAGCTGAGTGATGTGTGGTGGTCCATTTAAACTTTCTCCATTTTACTGCACCCTTCGTTCGTTCTTGCTTGTTACGGTGAGCTGGTCCTTCAGATGCATAGAACGATCTTTCTACATCACTCAACAACAACACCAAACGCACACGTCACGGAATGCTGAGTACCTTGTGGATCTGTTCTCCTGTGCACGTTTCTAAGATCACCATCCACCACCAGACAGGCGGGAGTTAAGCCGGACGGAGATATTTTTATCCTGCCTCATGATGTAGCTATTTTTACCAAATCCCTCACGCATTCTATTACTCCTTCTCGGCTTTATCATAGTTCCTCTCGTTTTTTGGGAAAATCTGACCTCTTCTACGTACACACACAAACACAGAGAAGAAAACCACCCACTGGCACTGGCCTGAATAGATCCAGATGCTTCATCTGCATCACAGAAGATCACACATGACTGTGAGGTAACATGTTTCTTGCTGACTTCACCATAAGCATGATCGTATTGCATTCACCACACATCCAACCAATAATACCCAACATATTTCACAAACAAACATCTTCCACATTCTTTTCTTTTTTTCTCTCTCTCTATACACACACACACACACACATAGCGTTGAAGGAAACATATGTGCGCACTATGTAAATTCCAGCACTCGACCGTTCTGCTGTGCCAACTGCAAACCGACCGTAAGAAGTCGCCACGGCTCTCGACAAACCGCATAATAGCAGAGTTCTTCCACAAACTCCCTGAAGGTGTTCTTTGGAGGGTGTTTTTCGTTCTTTCTTTCACCGTACCTTCCTTCCACGTTGCGACTGTCGCGTTGCAATTGCACACTGCAAGCGAACTGCAAGCGTAGCACTTATTTCCAACCGTTGCGCGCGGCTGCACAACAGAAAAACACGCGCGACCGCACCGGCGATGCGTTCAAATCGGAATGAGCGTTCGAACCGGTCTGCGCGCCGTTCTATGTGCCTGGGGTGCTCGGGTACGAACGATGATGATGGCGTTTGACAAGCGCCCGATAGCGCGTGCTGTTTGATGTGGTGTGTGGTATGGTGACAAGGGTTAAGCTACGAAAACAGGTAGGAGTTCTTGAACGTCGGGGATGGAACAAGCGTATTGGAGTGAGCGAAATGAGAGTCAGGTAGATCACGAATGGTAGCTATTTCTCTGCTTCTTTTCATTCAGTGTTAGGATCATCTGGGAGGGATTCAAATTCATCTGTCGGCTCTAGAAAGATCTATGAATTCAGTTTCATGGATCTTGAATACATCATGACTGATAAACGACCAATGAATCGTCTATAAATCCTTTAATATGCAAAGATTCATGAATCCCCAAATCTTCATGATGGTGGCTATAGTTGGAGGATTATTATAAAAGTTATAATTTCAATTGTTCAATTCAATTCAATTCAATTCAAATGAAATAAAATGTATGATTCCTTATGGTTTGTACATGTGTGCGTTTAGTTACTCCACAGAAGATATACGGTTTGTACTTAAAAAATAAATAAATTTGAGACTAGAGTTGTGACCAACTGAAATCTCATTTAGGTGAGCTGAGCTGAGTGAATTCCTCAATTGAGTAAAGGGAAAAATGAGGTTCCTCTTTGCTCATTTCATGAGGTGGCCTCATATGAAGCCAACTCATTTCTGTGACGCAAAGTCATGAGTCTCTTTCGTAAGAAGCTCGGCCGTGAGCTGTCTCATTGAAAAGAGCCTCAGTCTTGAGATACTCTGTTATTGAAACAGGCTCTTTTGTGAGTATTTCTGATGAGGTAGCTCATTTATAAGAGAGCAAGAGGCTCACTCGCTCATTTCATTGACCAAAAACATCGGAAGTATTGGTTTAATCTGAGTCTGAAATCTGCTCACTTCGAACTTATTCCTCAGCTCACGCTGCTTATCTCTCTCATACTCCAGTTCCCTGAGATTCTCTGCCTAAAGCTACTTATCCGAAAGGCGGTTGTTTGGACAGTCTATCAGTTGCGTGAATATGGTACTTTTGCACTATGGTTTATCGGCGGAATGAATGTTCCGGATTGAACATGATGAAATTTGTGGGCAAATTGCTCGTTTATTTACATTTTTTTTCCTAAATAGATTTCAATATTATTACAATTATTTTTTGTTAGTAAAGCTAATAAAAAAGCTCTTATTATAATATTTTATGCACGCCATTAAATTTTGGAACATTTAAGTAATTATCAAATGCTAAAATAATCATTTTCAAATAAAATAAAACATTTTTTTTGTAAAATAATATTAAAAAAACAAGAAATCATTAATATTGTTAGAAACATATGCAACGTTGTGAAATATGCAACAGAAATGGTTTAATAAAAGGTGTTGAATAACATGGTTCCACTTACCGTGTAGTTTATCATAAATGAATGTCGTATTTATCCTTCCGCTTTAATCTCCCACAAAGAGAAGCAATCGCGGACACCACACGCTCCCTTCCGGAGTTCCCTGCTTTCGTAATGGAATCCAATGAAATGGTAATCAACCGATCGGCCACACACAGTAGCGCCGTCGTCCTGTTGTTAACGGCTTCTCACTTCAATTACACCCAGGTAATACGATACACAATGCTTTCCCGGTGGACAAAATGGACCGCACATTTACGAACCAATACACACGAGTGTCGGGTTAAAACTGACCCAATCATTCTAGGTTCCGCCGAGGCAACCGAAAGCGAACCAGCTGTATGCACCGGCCGCATACCACCGAAACGAAAGCAACGCTGTTGCATGCAGCGCTAATGATAATTCCATACATTTGATATGTTGGGACGACCTTCTCTGTGCACGGGTGGTTGCTTTCAACAAACGGACCAACGAGGGAGTTTTTTTAGGAGGTTCTTTATGCGGCTATTCAAAGGATGAATAATGGTTTACGAACCCTCTACCCGGTGGGATGGTGGTGGGAAGGTTGTTGTAGCCCGCATTTGATTGATAGGGAGCGCACCTCATCAGTGTTCCCGATGGTTTAGTCGCATTGCCGGGTAACGTTGAGGCATTCAGGGCTTCATTTTCCTCCACGACTTGTGTGTCGCGTTATCAGTGGCCAGGCATCAAAAGCGGCGGTAGAAGGAAATGGATAAAATAATCCCGAAACGAGCAATAAAAGTAAAAGTTCCCCATTTCACATTCGTAAATATTGATTGATTCATTGTGTCAGGTGAGTCTGAACTTGAGCTCTTTCTATTCGGGCGGTTTTCCGCCCAAAACGTAAATCACAAAGCATGTCCTTCTATTTATAATAATTTTTCCGGGCATACGCGTTAAATCTATGCGTTAGTGTCCTCCCGAATGGAAACGCGTCCCCATGGCCTGACCCCGGTGGTGCTGGCCACTTGCGTGACACATGGATGTCCTAAATTATTAACTTCCTATCCGTTGGTGGCGAATGCCACGGAAAATAATTACGAATGTCTTTTCGATCGATTTTCTTCACGTCCGGGAAACGTTTGGAACGTTCCCAGCGTGTTTCATCGGCCAACGTAGAGTCGTTGGAAAAATCGAACAACTTTGACCTTTAAAATGAGACGTTTCTTTTGCGTTTGTTTGTTCTTTTCTAAGCAGCGCACCATTAAAGATTTGCCCACGTGCTAGCATCATCATCATCATAATAGGATACTTGTTTAAAAACGTTGTCACTTTCTTCCCATTTTTGATCCTAAAACACTCCTACACGACACAAACCCGCATTCAGCCGATGCGCAATGCAATCCCTTTACAGGGACATGTTCAGCTTGTGTAATTAATTAAATAAATTCTAACCCGAGCGCCTAATTGCATTCGCGCCTGTGCGTATATGCTCTGCGTACCCGGGGCTGATGGGGAATTGTTTTGGGATTTTATATTAAGCGCCATGGAGGCTGCTGCTTGTACGTATCAGTACGAGCCAAAGAAAAGCGTATATAAGATAAACCGGCCCGGAACAATGGCATCAGTCATCTGTCAGCATTCCAAACCGGAGTACAAGTGAGCTTACAAAGCAACCGAGTGTTTACCGCAAAAGTGCAGTTCAGTAGAAACACCGAAAGATTTCCGTGAAGCTTACGTCTTCTCCTACACAGTAACAGTAGCAATGGCTTCCTTTAAGGTGCTCGGTAGCTTCATCGTCGTTCTGCTGGTCGTGCTTGCGCTGAGCGGGTCGGCTGAAGCCGGCTACCGGAAACCACCATTCAACGGAAGCATCTTTGGCAAGCGTAGCGGCAACTCTGTTGGTGAGTAGAACGCAACGAAGATTTTCTTGCATTCCTTCAACTCCCCAAACTATTTCTAATACATCCCCGACATCATCCCAATCACTAGACTACGAAGGAAATGCGAAAGTTCTGTCTACGATGTGCGAAATTGCGGCCGAAGCCTGCCAGAGCTGGTTTACCCAGGAGCAAAAATAAAAAACCCCAGCACCCGTTTCGGGGGTTAACGCTTTCGCCTTCCACTGACAGGACCGACCAGGATGGATTTGGTGTGCTTCACAACAACTTTTAACGCTATACTTTCGATTAGGACACGGTTTCGCGTAAGAGCCGACAGTTTGTGCCGTGCCATATCGCAGCAAAAGGGGGCTGAAATAGGATGTTTTTCAGCATGTAAGCGTTCTATTCCGGAATAAAATGTTTTGTGCTACCTATCAGTAAACAAAAGAATGTGCTAAACTACATGTACAAATGCATCACTATGAAGAGTAATTTGAAAGAAATACAAATCATCTGCTAACTTTCACAATATTCTAACGCAAACTCAACCCGGTTTGATTTAGTACGCGCTCAATTATAAATCTTTTATTCGTATCACAATAAAATAATCGCAAATCTCTCTTGCTCTGTAAAGGATAGCATCAACAGATCATCACTCTCTACTGTGGTAGGAAATGGATGTAGATTTTACATATTAAAAGCATAAAAGAAGACAACGAGAAGGGGGGATTTAGTAAATTTCCTCTCAGTCACAGTACAATACTTTCGCTGGGCTGGTAAATGGACAGGGAAATTGTCATGCATCAGTGTAACTCATTTCGTTCCAAAACTATGGTGGTATTGGTATCTGATTTTCACCTTTAGCTTTGTAATTGACTAAGAAAAACTTACTGTACGAACGAGCAAAGCATCTGTTTTGTCTTCTGTTATTTAGTTGGGGCTGGTTTAATACAAAATTTCGCCTAGCAAACTTACCGAGTGCCTTAGCACCGCTGTAAAACAGGATCGGAACAAAATCGAATGCATAAAGCATAGTTAATCTAGTGTAAATTCGAATGACTTTCGAAGTGAAGCGATGCGTTCGTTTTGCTCACGCCTAGGCTCTGTGATGCGGTGGATTCAGGAGCCACCAGGCACTTTCCCTTGCTTGCGCAGTTCGGCGACGTGCTTGCGTAGGTAGTTCATGTAGTCTTGCATTAGCGTAGTGTAGGCCTGGAATGAAGAGAACCGAATGCATTAATATCTTATTTCTTGAGCATTTGTACAGCTCTATTTCTGATACATACAGTGTCTAGCACGTAGCGTGGAATAAAGCCCTTCAGATCCAAACACAGCAGCCACTCGAATATGCAGTAATCCTTTTGATTTTCGAGCTCTCGCATCGCCCAGCATGAAACTTTATTTTCTCCTCTGAAAGTATAAAACAATTAGAGTTTTTATGTAAGCAGAAGTCGAAAAGGAAGGTATTGCGGTTGCTCTACTAACTTACCTAACATATACCGTATTTTGAGGAGCACCGGGATATTCTATACTGATGGCAGCACTCACATAAACGTTTCCACCCTGTACCACTGACTCACTATCGGTACGGGCGGGACGTTTCTTTTTCTTGTCACCCTTCTCCCCCGAACCGGAAGATCCCTTCCCATCCTGATCGTCCGTGAGTGCATCCGAAAACACATCCTCAGGATCCGAACCGGCCCCTCCACCACCAGCTGCTCCGGCGGCGAAATCCTGTGCGCCCAAGCTTTTGCTGAGCGTTTTAAATGCAGTCTTGTTCTTCTTTACGCTCTCCTCCTGTGCACCATTAGGCCCGTCCGCACTCAGCTTTAGCTCACCGTGCGATTGACTCATCTTGGGTACGTGTCCCCGTCCGATGCTTCCGACGCTCTGCTGATCCTCCTCCTCCTCACTGTTGTCGCTTTGCACGATCGAACCATTCCCTTCGCTTTCTTCAGTCACCGGGGAAAGATTGATCAGCGGGTTCGGCAAGATATCGACACCTTCGATCACACGCCCATCGCGACACAGATGCCAGCAGCGAAGGTTTACGAAATCGCGACACTTTACCACACCGCCGCCACCGCCCGCCGTGGCCTGGTAGGAAATATCCGTGTGACTATCGATTTTCTGCAAATAAAGAAGCAATTTTTAGGAAAATAAATGTACGAACTTATTCGTCTACGCACTCCCGTACTTACTCGAATGATCTTCGAATCAATCAGCGTTGGATTCCACTTTGGTACATCCTCAATTTTGTAAAACAATTCCTCCAGCAGCTTTCGGGCTGGGTAGTGAATCTTCGCGGTAAGCTTGTACACCTTACCGATCTTATCCTGCTGGCGGGTTTGAATCGTGTCACCCTTTGCGGTTACCTTTTCAATCTTCCACCCATCGGATTCGAGCAGCGTGTACGCCTTCCGTACACACTCGATGCCCATCTGCTTGAACTCGGCGTCCTGCATCATGAAGCGAAACGAGCATACAAACAAAAGGTCACTTTCAATACCAAAAACAACATGCACAGCAGAGGGTTACAACATCCGATCAATCTTAAACACCCGATCGTACTGATCCTCATCGTGCTCCATCGGAACGGAATAACCGCGGAACGTTTTATACCCCGACGGTAAGATACATTTGAATAAAATATGCATCCCTCTTTCTAGAATTCCATCTCATCCACGATGAGCTGATCTGAATTGTCGATGTAATCGATGACCTGGACCGAAAATGTTTTCAATGTCACCAGCCTTAATCCCGCGTACAACCCGATTGCGTAAAACCTGCTTAATATTCTGCCCGATTTACAGATGAATTTCAATCTCGGTGGGTTTACCTCCACCAGCGTATGGACAGTGCCGAGGAAATTGCACAACACACTAGTTTCGATGTGCGACAACGAAGACTGTGCAGCACGCTGCTTTCGTTTTTGAAAAATATTAACCAACAATTGTTTCATCTTGCTGTCGAGAACCTTTGCTTTGGAGTTTACGGTATCAACTAATCATTGCAAAGATCGCCCTGCAGAGCATGAACATAAAATTTGCCTAACGCTCAACCCGGGGCCTGAGAATCGTACGCACTAATTGAATCATAGTAATTAAACCCAGTCAACACATCGTTGAACTCTAGCGTTACATTGACGAATAGTTTGCAGTTGCAGTCTTCTCCACATTCTTACCTGCTCATCTTCATCATCGTCATCGTCGCTGTTATGAATGGATTCAAACGGTGAGTAAAAGTTGCCTATACTTTCCGTACGGCCAGCAACTACGGCGTTCAGAAATGGACTCAGCAAAGGTGTGCGTGCATCCATCGAACCAGGATTCGTGAGTGCTGCAAAACAATACAACGTCATTAACATTGAGCGAATAATTTGCGGATCAACTGATCGTACCGACAAAATAGTTTCTCGCATATCGTTCCTGTGGTATGACGCGGCAGTCTAGAAACCATGCTTCACCCCATGCCAATACAAACGATACCACTATCAGCAGCACCTCGAACACCGGTTGTGGTGTAGCAGTCCACTAAAGTATTCAAAAATGAAATCATTTCATTATTAAGGTTTACACTCGCCCACATAAACAACCGTCTATACTTACGTCGTAAAGAAATACTTTGCTAATAAGAAAAGCACAGGAACTAGTTGTAGATAACTGAAACGGGTGCGGAACAGTAATATAGCAATTAAAATCATGTGTTCACACCAGAGTCAGAAGGTGCCCATTGCTTACCGCTATCACTAGCCAGTGGCTGATGCTGAGCAGCCCATAAAACAGTATAAGAAAAATAAATCTAACGAGGGCAGCAATAACGACATCAAATAGTGATGTGTACACCGTATAGTGCAGGACCTGAGTTTGCAGTGCATGTATTACGTTGTCACCGGTGATCTATAAAATGGCAAGGAAGAATTACAAATCCACTAGCACCTACCCTAGAATGGAGCATTCGGCAAGACAACACGTACCACAACGCATATGATCCAAAGCAAGGAAATGAATACGACATCGAATGTAACGAATAGGCAGAAGAACCTTCGGACGACGGACATGCGGCCCTGCTCCATGTACCCGGCAATAAAGTCTTCGCTCAGCAGATTGACCGTGTGCGATTGCGAGCGTGACACTTTAGTTTAGAAGGAAACAATGATTAGTTTGACTGTGCGCAATCTTTTCTACGAGCGCATGCTTTTTTGCTGTACTCACTGCCAATCGCGTTCATGTGTGGAACGCTACTGTAGCTCTGGGAACCATGCATCATAGATTGATGGTGTACGACCGGCGTGTGGATTGGCTGCTGTTGCTGATGCTGCTGGATGGCATAAAACGAGTGTACGGCCGTTCTGATGTCATCGTCGCCTGCCATTATGCTTCGCGAAGCAAGCGAACGTGCTTCACAAGAGCCACATTAAGCGCGAGCTAGAAATGGGAGAATGTAAAAAAGAGGAAATATTATATTATTAGCAATTACAACCAGGTTGGGATGACAATGGTGAGTGGTAACAACGGGATGATAGAAGTGAAGTTTTGAACATAGCATTAATAATTACACACACTTATAATACAAGAGAACTATGAGATAAACCAACAGCTGATCATACGAAAACATATGGCGAAAGATTTCAAACTGATCATATGATCGAGACATTCTACGTCTGTGACACACTACGACATAATGTTAAGGCATAAGTCGTAAGAATCTACCGCAGTGAGCCATTGTTAGCTTTGTTTACAAGCGCATTGGCCGCTTAATAACGACCCCACCCACAGTCGGCCGGGAAGCCGATAAGCATAGGATGTGTTTATATTTACAATGGCACCAATAAACTCACACATTGCCCTAGCGGTGCCTAATAGAACCAAACGCACACTAACCACAAATATGTACAACAATACACACCAACGAAGAAGATGCTTTACAGAAACGAATGAACAAAAACAGAACGACACAACACGCATCGATGACTCATGGAATGCATGCAGACGGTGCATTATCACGGTGCACGATGTCGTGATTATTCATTTACCATTGTCAAGCACAGCAATATTTCGCGCTCAATCTTATGCTGACCAACCGTTTCCACGCAGCCACCGTTTGCGTTCGGGATGATTTCCGGCCTCGGCTCGATGGCTTTGGGGTTTCTTTCTTTCTGGCACACGGGAATTGCGATAAGATACGGCCGTAATCTTAACGCTGGTGCGTCTCCCGTGAAAGTACGACGAACCGCGAAATTGACCAAACAAACAGCTGATGATAGCGCAGGGAAGTGCGAGATCTGTCGGATTATCAGTGGTAGCTATGGCAGTACCAGAAATCCCAACTGGACCGGAATCGTTAAACAAAGAGCACACGGGAAGCGAAGCTAAACAGGATGAAGAGCAGCAACAGCAGAAAAGACAACAGGCACTTGAACACTTGCGTGCAGATGATTTTCATTTTTCGGTTACGAGTTGGCGCGCTATTCCGATTGGAAAGTGGTTTTATGCTCTTCTTTCGAGGTGTTACTGCAAATAGCACCGAACTGTTCGGTATCGGTGTCGGAAAGGATGCTAAACAAATGGGCAGGGTAAAAAGGTCAATTAGTACTGATGCTTTCGATTGTTATATCCAACACAGGCGCGCACACAAACACAAACATATACGGCTAAATCGGTCTTAGTTGCAATGCACAACGGATTTTATCGCTCACCCGCATACGAATTCGAACGACAGATTGAACAATTTGCGTATTGGCTGTTTCCGTTGTTTCCGCAGCCGTAACACGTCTCGATGCAAGTGCTTTCACGCCTTGTTAAAGGCCCGCCAGGGAAGACTTCACGCAACAGAAAGTGCTGTCAACTTAGTAGCCACTAGTGTACGATTCAATTATTTATATATTTAGCCTACAAACAGGTGTAAAAATTATATTTTTACCATGCAAATGCGTAAACACTTTATGTAGGTACGGAGAAAAACACTCACTATTTGCATGAAGTAATTGTAAACAAATCATTTCCCTGACCTGCTGTCAGAACTGACAGTGGCGCTGTCACCGGTAAGGTTGTACGGCTCATTTTCACCAGGTTTATTTTCCGCTGTTGTCCCAAATACTTTTGAAAT
>AXCM01006862.1:0-15621 GCA_000473375.1 Anopheles culicifacies
CGTTCAACTGTTGCAGAAAGCACAAAAGGAAGCCACAGGCCCGGGAACACAGATCCCCTGGGTTGCTCCAAAAGAAAACCCCGACCATACTTTCCCACTTAACGGTACAGCGACCCGCAGGCATGGGGGTTTTTGACGAAAACCAGAAGGACATGCGATTTTTACAATGATCATAAATTTAGATTGAAAATTGTCGCGTTCTTAAGTGCGAACCCCTTTTCCGGGTGGCCATGGAAGGTTGAACATGCTACGTGTAAACATTAAACAGCGATTCTTGCGATGCGAGCAGGAAACGTGAGAAAATAAATCTTTAAAAAGCGACAATTTAGAGGGTTTTTGTAAAGTGAGGCGTGTTACAGCGATGTTTTTGGGGTGTTTAAGTGCATGTAGTCGGCATTAACATATTAGGTGAGGCTATAATTTGTTGAATGGCTTTACTTGGAATGTAGGAGGTTAGTTTTAAAAGCGGTGATAAGCATTCGAGGTCTGTTAAGAATTTTTATGAAAGAAAATAATTGAACAAAATGTCTATTAAACAATGTACTACTTTGCATTACAATCTAAGGTACATTGATGGCCAATTTATCACAATATACAGCAACAATCTTTTTCATCTGGACTATCGAGTACTACCAGCAATGGCTGTGAATCTCTAAAATGGAAAACAGGTGAGAGGCAATAATAATGCTTATAAAACATCAAAATATTCTTTGGTAAAGCTCACTTTAATTTTTTTGTTCTGTTACAGTAATACGTCGCGCAATCATTCACATTTGTGTTGATGTGCAATTCTAAGAAATTTTTTTTTATTTCATAAATTACTTTCTTTTATCTAACTTATTAACATCAACTATTTTATTAAACATTAAAATAATATCAAGAAGTGATCCATTTTCATCGCGATCGATAAAGACCTTCAAATCAGTCGAATTATTTTAAAGCGTCTTGCCTTTAAATCGCGAAAATTTCATTTGATTTAGAAATCAGTCTAAACCTTGACGAAAATCTCTTCACACAAATTTATCAAACATTTCATCTCAACTCATTACCAATACTTTTTATTTGTTGACAAGCCTTAAGTCCAGATCAGTGAGAGTAACCTTGATGATGTCTTCGGATAATTGGTTTCTTAATGCCCAACAAAGGGAAAAAGAAAATTAGGAATGTTTCTAAGGAAAATCAAAACACGCATAATTTGATTTCACTAAAATTGGAATTGAAAAGTCCCCTTAAAAATTAATAAATTTTAAAAGAAAATTACCATCAGCAATGATAAAACAAAATCCATTTTAGGGAGAAAGAGGTGTACAAATTACATTAAATTGAATGAGAGATACCGTCTTAAGATTTAAGCTTTCTAACTTCAAGTATCATAGATCTCATTATTAGTAGGTTGTTAGTTTAACATGTTACATAATTTTAAGACTCGAAGATTGGTAATTTATTGGAATGTTGGCCGTTTTCATTTACTGTGTCCTGGAATCGATCTAACTACTAATCAGAGCGCTATTGTTTTTTTTTTTTTAATTTCAATTTGTAATACTTTTTTAAACCATCGCCACACGTTTAAAATGCTCAAAACATTTAGAAGTTTCATCGGCATGCTTATATCGGCATCATAAAATTATTTTCCCTCTAGGGTGCACGTCCAACCGGTGATGAAAAATATGCTCATCTAGCAGTTTTCGATTCCGATCAAACCCCCATACGGGAGGCAATGAAAGTGAATATTCTTCCTACGCTCGTTCCATATTAAACATGATCGAAATACTTACACTCCAGTGTCACCGATAGCAAGGACTGTCAAGGGTATGGGGCTCATGATGATGATGATGAAACCGTGTGCACCTTGTTAAAGTCGAATCTTTATGCGACAGAGGCAGCTTGATTTTTAATGCTGTCCAGCAAAGTGACGTTTGGAGCGGTGGGACCATTCACGCGAACACGAAGGACGTCGTTTCGTATGCCACTCGCATAACCATGCAACGGGTACCATTATTGACCGGCTGAATCACACGCCACGCCACCAGCACAGAGTAGCCGTAAACGAGCGCGACTGTATCACAATCAATTTTCGCTGAAATGAGCTCATTTTCGTTGCTACCTCTCATTTCCTTCCCGGAGTTTTCCTACCATTTATTTGGGTGCAATTTCCCATCACGCCTGTCTTGCCCGGTTGATTTTCCCAGTGTCTCGCAGTGTACTGCCAAACGTTCCGTTGTTATGTTGTGGTTGTCCGCTATCGAACGGCGACAAACACGGGGGATGGACACGATTTGCAGTCGCAGTAGAAATAATCAACCTCCGAAATTATCAGCTACGAGACAAAAGCGGCCATACGACAACGGGTCCGTTGGTTCGCTTTTCCGGGGCGCTGGGAAGTCAACCAACCGTAAGCTACGCCGCTAGCACGCCGGTTTCGGCGTAGCATCGTCGGTCCAATGATGTGGTGTCGTTTATTTTCCTTTCCCGGCGGCAACACAACATGGAAAAGGCTTCATCTGTTGTGTTTGTGGGTGTGTGTTTGTGTGCATGTCTGTGGGGGTGTCAGAGAAGTGTGAGCCGTGTGCACAGTAGATGAAATGAACGGAAAATTATATGTTCAACAAACCTCCAGTGCAAAAAACGCGGGTTCTCGAAATCGGATGCTGCTGTAGTTGTAGCACTAGTCGAAAACTAGTGGACTGGAATTGGACTGTTGTGTTTTAGGTTTTTACATGCGCTCTTTCGTTTCGCCTTCCCCGTCCATCGGTGCTGCGGTGCAAATGTCCCGTTTTGAAGGCAATGACGGTAAACGGTGTCTGCTAAATCAGTTCGCCCGGTAAAATGTCATTGGTTTCCAGACAACACGTACAAATGGGGAGATTTTTGAGAAGGGACACTTTCACTGTCACTGCTGTGAAGGACATTTTCATGAACTATTCGATGATTTTGTGTATCACTGCGATACTGAACACATTGAACGTTAATTGGCGCTCTGTGATTCCTATACTCTTTTAGGTTGGTTAATTTTTGGCAATTGAAAAAAGACTGATGGAATTGTTCGATTTGAAATTAAAGATTTATCAAGTTAATTGGTTTTTCAATATTTATTTATTTTCAAAGTTATAAATATAACTATTACCCTCTAACAGTCTCCTTAGTCAGCCCATACATAGCCTGATGATGCTGGATCATTTCAACCTGCATTCGTTTGAATTGTTTAACTCCTTGTGGATAGGATATTTTCCAATATTTTTGAATTTAAAGGACAGTCACATTGATCTACAAATTTCATACATAATCAAAGTGTTTTGAAAATTGTACTTTGTTCAAGCTTCTGATAGTAAGGTTAATCCATCGAATGGTTAAAATCGCTTTAAAACCCGATTTTTTTCATTTTTACATGATGTCTTGTGACTTAAAAGTCATTTTTTTATACAGCTTTGTGACAAAATATCTTGTACTCCCATTCTGTTATTCCGAACATGTTTACAATAAATCTAGACCAGTTCAAAGTTATCCCTATACAAAGAACTTTGATTTGATAATCAAGTACTTTAGAAATAAAACAGCATCAAATATAATAAACCCAAGTAATTTTATTTTTATGCTTTTACTTTAAAGCTTGTAAGCCAAAAATTAACTTAGTTTTGAACGCTCAAAGCGTAACGTACAAACACTGCCATTCATCAAGAGCAATACCTCGTACTGCGCGAAAGATTTTATGTGATTAATTGTTATTCGGATAAGTCTTTCCAAGAAGGGCATTTGTAAAAACTACAAATGAAGAATGTTCTGGGATAAAACACCTTCCATGACAATACACAAAATCGATTTTGACCAAGGCTTGTTACAAATGTTTTAATTTCCTATCGATATTGAAAAACAACAAACATTTTCTTCTTATGAAAGCAGAACAAATATTTACACTGTTATAGATACCGAATACTTTAATGTTACTCCAATGGCAGGGGCTTATCCAAGTTTAACTGTTTTACTCTGAGCTGTGGGAAATGTTTATTTAAATTCAAAGCAGGTTCAATTATTCATATGAATTTGTATAAATATGTTAAAGCCAAGGAAAAAAAAATGTAGTGAAGATTCGAATAAATAGAAAGATAAAATCATTGAGTTTTAACCAAGAGCAAACTAAATGCAAAAACGTCCTACTTACCTTCTACTGAAATGGTAAAGCTTCTTCGATATGACCCACATCCTCGAGACAAGTTTTGGCCGTTTACAACATTACTCAACTCAAGCGATTTGTGTTTTTGGAATTCAGTTAACAAACGTGTGAATAAACTTAGCACCCAAATAACGTAACGTTAAACGAATGCGGATTGAAAATTTGTCAAATCGTTATCACATCGTAACTGCGCTTCTAATCATCCCATTTCGATTCGTTATTAAATACAAATAGCCACCAACCAACCTGCCATGCCAGCCAAAAGGCACCACACGTGCAGAGAAAGTGTGGTGCTGAAAATTATTGTATTCTTATTTTACGACTTGCAAAATCCAATCCTCTTCAAGTTCACCCTATGCTACATGGTGAACGAGTGAACGTGAACTACGTAAAATTCCTATCCCTTTGCACCGATAGTAAACGTGTGGGCTGCTCATAAAACCACACAGCCACTCATACACACGTCTGTTCTGTCTGTTTGTATGATATTTGCAAACATGCAAAAAGAGGATGCTCGGGCAACGTGGTGACGATCAGTAGTGTGGCGGTTTTCTTCGCCAGGTGGATGCGATGGCCGTTAGAATGGCGAGGCAAACGTGTGGCAACGCGGCTCGGTCTCGTGAGCAAGGGCAAAGAAAAGTCATAAAATCTAACGTCCCTTACCCGGTGAGGGAACGCAAAATTTGAACTCTTCGAAGAATGGTCGTCCGTGGAGCGCTGGATTCGGAGCCTTCCCCGACAGGCACGCTGTGCTTGTGGGATAATCCATGATACGAAAGAAAACTGCACCACAATTGTCTGGATGGAAATTTCCCTTGCCCAGTGAAGGAAATTGTACTGGAGCGTGTATTTTTCAGGTTATTGTTGCGTTCTGCTGCAGGAAATGGCCGAGTGACAACTGGAACTGACACTTGTTTCAACTGTAAGCACCACATATACCGCACGCTCCCTCGGTGCAAAGTGCAACCTAATATCATCCACCCACTTCCGAGAACCCGAAACGGAATGGGCCTTCCGTTCCCGCCGATGCCACCGTATTAAAATAAACGACCTCAATTTATGTGTCGACGACACATATGAAATATTTAATAATATACAATATTGCACTTTTATTCATACGTTCATTACGGGCCTGCGATGCCTTAGTGATCGTGGTCACACTCTTTATTACCTTGCATGGGGTGTGCGTTTCATGCATTAGAGGGTTGGTTTTTTGTTTTTTTGGTGTAACACATTCAATTCCATGTGATTTGCAACAGGACCAAGACGATGTATTTAGCACCTCCTGAGGGGTGTCTATTATGTGTCCTGAAAAAACCGAGAAAATGCGGTGGATAAAGATGGAAGGGATACAGATGCACAACACCGTATGGCACATTAGTTGAGGCTAATTCGGACAGTGTAAGTTTCTGCACGTATCAATAAAAAGATTTTCTATGGTACACCAAACGTCTCGTTTTATTCAATTTCTGTTCAAGCTGAGCTGTTCAACAAGACCGTGTGATAATATTTGAAATTCAAGTAAAATTAATTGCTATGCCAATAGCATATTCTGATGAAAACTATGAAATAATGCCTTTTTAAAAGATTATTCAAATTGTACGTACTAAATGCAATTGCGACAAGTGATTTGGAAAGCAATAGTAGTTCAAATACATATTTCTGATCCACATAGTTGCTCCTCATGCATGCAATTATTTAAATTTCAAATATTTACTATTTTGAAAGGGGTAACGGCGATTCGCTTTTTCTTTTATTTGTGCAGTATAGACAAAACCACCACTCTTTCATACATTTAGATCGACAGAGTAAGGTTCTACTGATTCCATGTGAAAACAGTTAATTCCTACTGCTCTCTACACAGCACAGAGAAACATGCTACAAGTATAAATAATCTTAACCTAATATTTCTTAGAATGTATTATTATATGCATAACGTTGTCGAACGAGAATTTATTTATTTTCTTGTTTCTTGTTTCTTGTTGTTCTTGTTGTTGTTTCTGTAAAGGTCCTTTTGTTTTGTGCTGTATAAATTGCTTTCTGTATTTATAAATATGTCAGCCATAGGCAAGATGACTTCTTCTTCTTCTTCTTCTTCTCTGGCTCTACAACCTTGAGAGGTCAATTCTGGCTTCCGTGACTTGAATATACCCGCAACAGGATAGTCAGTCCTGCGTACGGGGGAACGGCCCGAATGTGATTCGAACCTCGGTTCGAACCAGTTCGAAGACCGGCACCTCGGTCTCCTCGGCCACCGAATCGCTCCCACAAGATGACTTCATTGTTATAATAAAAAAAATAAATAACGCTAAAACACCATTTCCCGAAATACACTTTTAACAAAGAAAACCATCAATTTTGTAACATGAATGCAACAGTCAAAATTACTTACGTTTTGCTTCCGGATGGCAGTTTGGCACGGGTATATCGAAATGCCAATTTCTAGTTTGAATTTCTCTGTAGCTTAAAGTTGATGAGCTCAAAGAATAGCAAACGCCCGCCAGGTGTGCCAGAAGTTCGTTCTAGTTTATGTTCTACCGGAACGATGGATGAATTATTTCGGTAAATGTGATCGAGAAAATATGCACAAACCGCACAGTGTGTTAATTTCTGTCAATTTGTTGGTTAAAATTGATTTGGTTTTTGTTTATTGAAAACTTAATACATTCAATTGCTTTATTTGTCATTGTTTTATTATCTGTTAGTCCTTACACTTCCAATATAGCTTCGATACAATGAATTCTGCAGCTATTTTGATCTTCTTGGTTTCCACGCATTGCAGTGTGAGTAAATATCGTCAAAATTCAATAATATCGCTTTTGATTGATTACTTGAACTTGTTGTAAATAATGTATGCACGCTTACCATCCATCGACCTTAAACCTGCCACCAAGCTCTCGTTGTACTACTGTTACTACGTGCAAAAGCGCACCATAAGCAAGGCAAGTTTTGTTTATCGTGCTGAAGCTGCAAAAGGATTTAAGCCTACAGCCATCCTCCTCTGACCACTAGCAGTACGCTGTACATCCTGTGCGAGCCCTGTGTGCAGCAACATTTCGATAGGTAGTTCGTTGAAATTTATCAGCCCTTTTCTGTCGCTTGGCCAACACGAGCCTCTGGGAAATGCTGATGTTTGATCGAAAAACACGCATGGTTCCGAGAAAGGTATTGCAACGCGCCTGTTTTGTTTCTCGATTTTTTTTGCTGTTGGTGCTTCTCCTCCATGAATCGCCAATGTCCCGGCAGCAATGAACTAGCGTGCGTTTTTCCGGAGGCAGGAAATTTCATCAGTCTGATTGCTTTATTATTAAAATACGTCCATCAAAAATCCCGTCACTAGGTACCGGGAAACGATGCGGCGCTGGGGCTCGAAAAAGACCAACTTCCGGTCGGCTATATTTTCCCCGACGATACTCTTTCGGTATTGGGAAGAAAAAAGGCGCCATCTTTTCATCACCGGTCGTCAGCATCCGGAGAGTGAGGGTGGGGTGGTGGAAAAGACCTGCCCTCGTACTAACCAAGGTCGAAAAACATGTCCAAAATCCTGCCAACTAGTTGGTCTTTCATCAGCAAACCCCCTGAACCGGGTTGTTGGTGAAAAGTTGGATAGGAAATTTTGCTCACCCAACACCGACCGTGTACGACGACGACGACCATACTGACCATCGTGATGTCGAGACGGGTACCGGCTTCGTAGGTGCATTGTATCAGACAACCAGGGTTTCGGGACGGCCTTCAGAAAATCCCTTTTTAATCATCATCAAACAGATTTCCGCTGCCTTTATTCAATCAACGGAAGTCAAGAAAAATCTTCCGTTCTGCTGCTTGCTATCGTATTTCCATGCTGTACAGCACTGCTGAATGTTGTATCGGCAGAAGGCGTCGATCACCTCTTCTCTACTGGCAACACACTAAAGAGAGGATGCCGTTTTTTGGTGAAATATCAAACGCAAAAGATAGCAGCAGTGTTTGTGGGGAGAGCCAATGGAAGGGAAGTTAATATTTTTAATTAGCATTATGATAGAAAACAATCAACCAAAACTTGTTCCTTCGTGAAAAGGAGAAGCTGGGGTATGGATGGAGAGAACGAAATGGGAGCGAAGCCTTAAAAGCCAGAAGGTTGTTTATTGGTTGTGCCTTTTCCTCAATGAGGGAATGAAATTGCAACTCACTTGTGAACATCAATTAGATGTGCTGTAGTGAAAATTAAATTGCAGAGCTGAGTTGCTAGCGATGAGCAGAGGGTATTTTCTAAAATAGCAAATTCCCGACATTTATTCAAAAACAGTAAACATAGAAAAGCTTTTAATATATTTGCTCATGTTTGAGAACATCTTCAATGTTTTGTTTACCTTAAAAGTCATTTTCTTAATTGATATGCTGAGATGTTTACTTAGACGAAGTTTTATAAGGATGCTCATTTCTTGAAATAATTAATCATTTAATTTTTTCTGACTCAAAGTATTTTAATTTTTTTTTTACTGTTATAAGGATTTATTTTGTTTTGATACCATCGTAAGATACTCTTACAAATGAGCAAATATTGAAATATGTTTACAGAATAAAACAAGGAAAATACATTACGATCTTCACAATTGATATATAAACAAATATTTAAAACAATATACCAATGAAATATTTTGTTATATTTTATCAAAACATATTTTAAGCAACTATACAAAGTAAACGAAGCAGTTTATTGCCTCAGTTACACCATATATGCATTTGAAATTTTAAAAATTCTTCCAAACACCAAACGAACCCTCGTGGTCATGTCGACAAGTCCCTAGAGGTTCTGCCCTTGTGCTGGGGGTTGCATGTTTTTTTTTCCCCAGCAGTTGAAATTTTATAACACCGCCATTGACCAGTACTTTACCTTTGATTTGTAACATCCTGTAACCAGTTGCAAAAACTCATGTCAACCGTTTTGCAATTTAAATCGTTGTATATGTATAGCACCGGGCGAAACAAAAAATACAATAAAACAGTCGGAAAAAGATGTCTGCCTTTCGTTTTGTTTTTATAACCTAGTCGAGTATCCTTCCCTGTGCAATAAAACTATTAAAGAAAGCGGAAAATTTTACACCTAATCGCAACCGGCCGATGTGTGTGTTGCCGGAACAGAACTACGAATTTTTCACTCTCAATGAATTCAACGACTCGATTTGCATACGAATACTAACCGGATGGACATTCGGAATGGCACGGGGAACCTTCCGGGGTACGTACTCGTACCATTTTCGATTAATTGAAGTCTGTACAAGAACTCCAGAAATATGGCTCCACGAGTGGGCTTGAGCACAGGAACGGCGAACGATTTTATGCCCTTCCGTGTTGCTCGATGCGGAAAGGCTCTCTACCGGGGAACGATTGAGGTATGGAAGTAGATTTACGACCACCAAGCGTCTAGCGTCCCTTTTTTAAGCAATTGTATGAGTGTGTGTGAGTGTGTGTGTAGTTCCTCCGCTTCCTGCTACTGGGGAGAAGTTAGAAGGCTAGCCGGTACCAACGGCAAGCCATTGATCAGCCCCCCCAACCATGGTCGTTTACCGGTACGGGAGGGTTTTGCTGTATGTCCGGTGTGTCGGTTACGGTACATGCATTAAATTGCCGTAATATATAAATTTCAATAAAGGACACCCCGGTTCGGTGCCATACTTGCTCGATTGTTCCCCTTGTTACGGCTATTCTTGGAACGGTAGCTTTGGGTTCTAAAATAATTTCTCGCTCCCGGCCGCCCGATCTTTCAGTGAGGTTGTCATCGTGCCACATGAAACACTAATTACATTAGGCCTGTATTTTATGTAGATTTGGCAGCAACATCGTACAAAAACCTCTCTCAGTCACTATCCTTCGATCTGGCCATGGCTTTATCACATCCATATTGAAACTGTCCAATAATAGGCCGGTTTACCGATTTTTGATGACCACCGTTCTGGTCTGTCCCTAACGTAGGTGGCTAGAATTTTCCCCGTTTTGAAAGGGTCATCCCGAACGAGGACCTCCCGCTCCATTAACGGACCAAACCCCATCCGATCCAAACTGCGCTCATTCTACGGCTGATTTGCAGGATCCGTACGAAGTGAGTCCATTGATGGTATGATTTTTACATCGAACGTCTGTCTTCTGGTTGGACGGGCAGCAGTTTATCCAGCAAACCCCCTAGCCATCAGCGTCAGGAAATGAGGTGTGATTTATAGTAACCGTCCAGTGACAGGAGGGTTCTGCATGCCGACCTTACACAGACGCCCCAATCGCACCCTCTGAGCACCGTGACGAATTGCAAGGCAAATGCCCAGCCAGAAGGGCGTACGAGAATAGGATTCCGTGTGGTTACACGGAAAGGCTTTTCCGAGCAACCAATTTTCTGCGATGGAAACACACAAAAAAACTGTCTTATACGAAACAATGTATAATGAATAATCAGCACAAAACTTCGTAGATCAGTGCTGCGATTTATATTCCTTTCTCTTCCCCACACACAATTTTCTACTAGAATGAAACAGCCACATTTGATTTTTGCTGGGGTCGCATCTAATGAGACATCGTTCGCATTAGCAATCGAACCAAAGCAAGATGGTGGTGACTCACCGAAAACCATATCCCCGTGCGTGGAAAAGGATAATATACCGATCGCCCGGAAAGAAAGTTGCGAAATATGGAGTAGACGACCGAATCTAAGCTCTGTGGCGAATGTGTGTTTGATTAACTTCTCAAATTTTTGTGGGCAGGTGCATTGATGATGGCAAGATGTGGTGCAAAACTTTGACACTTGTACGCTAGCTCTGGGGTGAACTACCGTAGCTCTGAGATGCCTCGTATGGAAAAATAAATCGCAGCCATGCTGAGCCGGTGCTAGGGGGTAGAGTTTTCACTGAAGATAATTATTATACGCAGTAACGGGACACGTGCAAACGGCCAGGACCGTTCCCGGGCTTGTTTGGCCCAGTACGTGACGTCGGAGGCGTTGATCATGGAGTCATTTGTGCGTAATTGCTTCGTTAATGAAATACGAAGCTAAGGATGGGATCGAACGAAACAAAAAAATAATGCGTGTTACAATTATTTGTGGACAGCATTAACGATGCATGATATATGAACAATTATTGCTAATTAAAATTACGAAGATTCGCTTGGTTCGCTTTCAAGTTGGTAAAATCTGCAAGGAAAGAAAACTAAAGAACAATCAAAAAATTATTTTTTGTGTTGAAGAATAAAATGTTTCAGTTAGTGAAACAATCATCATACACAGTTCAACTTTGAATGACACACAGTCAGTGTTTCCGAAATTCATTTAGTCCTTGCACTTATTTTTTTATTTTTTATTTTTTGTTTGGTGTATTATCAAACCTCGTTTTTTCTTCTCCAATTATCAATGAAAGGAACTCTTAATTTTGATATTTGTGAAATTTTGTAAAAAAGTTGTAATAATGTTTATTTTGTCAAACATGATAGTTTTAATTGTAGACAAATAAAGGCTGAGATGTTTAAAATTTAGTTACTTTATTTGGAAAGGAAAACAAAATCCTCAATTTTTGTTTTACGTAATTGATTGATATTTCCTAAGTTTTAAATAGACAATAGATATTAAAAATCAGTGAATTTGTTGTATTTTGTATTAGTCATCGTGTAAATTGCGAATTGTAAAACATTATTACGTATGATGTACTGCATGTTTGTGTTTTCATGATTTGAAAAGTTTAGATGTTCACAAAAAATCAAAGATGAACGGATTATCTTATCAAACTCTGAGCACTGTAAATACGCATTTTATTGTTCGTAAACTTTAAAAATGAAACGATTGTTTTTTGAGAAGATAAAACCAATTCTTTCTTAATAAAAATATCTAATTTCTGTGTATTTAAGTCAAACTGATTTTGTGATAGTTCATTCTATTTAATGGTTTGTTGATTGACATTTCATTTCTCCTTAAAAGTTAATCTTTAACTGAACAGTAATCGATACAATATTTTCAATACTTCGAGTTTTACGTAGCAAGGGTTGGTATTTAAATATGCAATGCATACAGCTATGAAACCCTACGGGAAATAAACAAGCACTGCATACAGAATGCACTTGACCGTGTTTCGGACTTGGACCTTGTTTTTTTTTTTGTTTAATGCAATATTTTCCTTTATTTCTTTTATTTAATTATTAATACATGTTCCGAATGCAATGGCAGTCTGATCTGATAAGCCGATAATAATGTTTTGTTTCCTGAACATTTTTAATTGTGCATTTTTTTGTGTGTGCTTTCTACAGCAACAGAATTGCATGGCACAAAAAGGACTCATTTAATGGCGCTTCACTTGCGAGAGCAAAGTGACATTAAAATCCCATAAGAAATGTCACGCGCGTATCAGCTGCAATCGATGCATATTGAATATGCCCTTTGCTGGCAGAGACAGACAGCCGTGACGTTCTGCCTGACAGGCTCTTGAGAAGCGCGTGATGAGGTTTTTCGTGAGTGCATCCCGACCTACAAAAGGACTGCGTTCGACCACTTTTGCTGCACATGTTCAAACTTCAAACGTCACGTGCGGGCACATCAAAACCTCTCCGGGATGATCATTACCACACCGATAGCAAAACCAAACGATAGCAGTTTATTGCTAGCCGGTTCATAAATTAAGGACAATTTACGAGTGTGATGGTAAAGAGAGAGAAAAAAAAACACACAGACCAGAGACTACCATGAGCAAAACAAAGTGAAATGCACCATTTACACTACCAATAACCATGCAAGCGACAGCACTGCGGCACAACAAGTGAGCGGTGCGCAATCGATGCAACCCATCGGCGCGCAACGGCAATAATGCATCACAATTCAAGAGACAAATGACAGCAAATGGGTAACGGATATGTGAGCTTAACCACTGTTTTTTTTTTTTGTTATTTTTGTAGATTTGTATTTATCCGTTTTTGCTACGGAAGCGAAACGAGAACATAAATGAAAAAATGGCTTGTTCGTGGGGCAAATAATGCTGACTTACGTGATCTTCACCATGTGACCGGGTAGAAAGTAATTGAAGGATTTATGGCAATTGCTATGCAATCGATGTGTTATTTATTGGGGTGTTTTTAAAACGCAATAATGAACTGTATAAGGTTAATGCCGTGATTTTCGTGGATTATTACGTTGATAAACATGCTGTTTATTTTTGTAGCATAATTGTGTTTCATTTGGTGTAATAGATTTATTAGTTAAATATCCTTATAAATCATTATTTATTTACATACGACAGAATATAGCAATTTTATTACTTATATTTTTCAACAAAAGCTACATCCATTCCTTCATTTTCAAGATGTCTTCATAAAACTCCATACTTGGCAATAATACGATCTAAAAAAAAGCAGCGTAAAAGTTTTAATTTTTTCAAGTCGTTTTAAAGTCAATTTAGCTCCTGACGGAACGCTCGCAGAAACGTGATCGGCGGGAAGTTTGGCAATTTGGCAAACTGTGTCACAGACGTTTTAAACTTATCCATTTCAAAGGATTCGATTGGATCATCGGTGAAGATGAAGGATCATCCATCGCCGGACATTAGAGAAGGCGCAACGGGCAACCAACAGTGATTCCTAGTGTGGTGAACGGTGTCTGATGGAGTTTCGAGAATTTTCGCTGAAGCGGTAATGGTAGCGGTTCGTGCCGTGAAGTCCTTTTTGAACTTTGTCCCATTTGGTGGATCAGATTCACTAACTGGGATCATGGCCCGGGGATAAGGCAATTTAAGCGCATCCATGCACGTAGGATGCACCCACAGGATGCACTTTCAATTTTCTACCTCTTTTTAAGGGATTTGAATCTTCGTGGGGATGAATAACACACAAAAAACACACATAACCCTAAACCACCCTTCCAGGCCCATTCGCACGGAACATTAAACTCGCCGGGCAAGTGTATGCTGTACGTATCCGGGATGGCAGCTGGTCGAAAGTTGGATGGACCAATCTCCCATTTCTCGTCCATTCATGGGAAAGGGTGGGAAAAGTAAAGTGAAACCCGAACGGCACCCGGAAATGGGTGGGGTGAAAGCAATTGCAGCAGCACCGATCGTTGTCGACGCCGATGTCGCCTCGCGTATGCTAATGTGATTATCGTGATTTATGTGCATGACATGTTAAATATGTACTTTATCGCAAATTTGTGTTAGCTACGCTGCCCGTCCGCGCTCGATGCACTTACTTGGGTTAGCAACTCGTGTTTTTTTCACTCTGAATCTTCTTTGGATTCGGAGGATGCACTTTGGGATTTTGTTTCTTTTTTTTTTTTTGTTCTTTGGGTGCTAGCGCGCACACACGCTGGCTGATGGAACCCTCACACGTGCAGTGCAAGTTTTAATGCAGTTTTATTACTGCACCGTCATAGATCTTCATTCGCTCCATCGGCTATTTTGGGTTCATGGCACTGTGATTATGCAATTTTTCTTGAGGAGAAGTTTTCCACCCCTTTTTTTAGAGCGGAAAACTCATCGGCTGGTGGGATTTTACATGTCGTCGATGTTGCTTGTTTTATGAGTTTGGTGGCAGAAGCATATCGAAATAAATAGCATGGTGACTAAATTACATAAGGTAGCAGTTATAATCCTAAATTAAAATAAAATAAAGTTATATCCTTGAGAGTCACATTGTGCTGGGAAATAGCTTGAGGGCTGAAGTTGTTTTTTATTGTGTACTTAACAAACTATGTTTTGAGTAATATCATAAAATTGCTTACTAAAGATAACATGCAAAACCCGTATCATCAAACACTACTAACATATTTTTACTCTCTTGTATGATTCCAGGTAAGGCATTCATGGCACATTCCATTCCACTATTTCTACCCATCCCTACAGAGCGTAAGTACTTAACCGTACCATTTCGCAAACAAATTTCCACCCAACAGTTTTTCGTGCAGCACTTTGCCACTTTATCGAACGAGACGAGTTGATGCAGTTTGGTTCGTAAATTTATCCATCTCAGCGTTACGGCTGTCATTACGGAACTTCTCATTATGGTTATGGACAAAGTTTCGGCCGTCGGCCCTATTGGCCTGTCGCTGTCGGCTCGGACTTCAACCAAAAGTCTGCCAAACACCCAAATCAAAATGACAAGCTGGTTTACCACCGTCCAGGGACATGTGCTTCGAGTACACACGTTCGAAGCGGTGTGAAGTAAACTAAGCACCTTGATTTGTACTACCTTTATGGGGGGGTTTGGGACTAGTATTCGCACGGGTAGGGATGGAAAATCATATTTATACCTTACGGGTAGGAATTTGATGGTTTCATAGTATGGGTGTGCTATTTGGCTGTGGGAAACTTTAAAGATATGTACACATTTGGTTCAGTTTAGAATTTAATTTGATAATTTTGGTAAAGCTAAATAATAAAAATTTTATCAGTTGGAAGAAACACATTTAGTAGCTCAAACAAAGCTATAAACCTTATATACAGTCTGTAACATAA
>AXCM01006863.1:0-15933 GCA_000473375.1 Anopheles culicifacies
GTTTCCGCTTTACTTACTGTAACGAGTCCTGCCGAATCTGCTTCCTCGCACGAACGTACATTGCGCTGGCGATGAGTCCGACCACCAACACCAGCCCCAGGGCACAGGCTGCCGCACCCAGCAGGGCCGGTCCTTGCTGTGGTGCTATTTCGGCAGCCGGTAAACGATTCCTTGCCGGGTGCATACCTGCAAGAAACCATGGTTGTTTGGTTTAGCTCCACGCTTTTATTGCTTCGCCCGACAAAAAACGGGAATGGTTTAATTTAAAGCTTGTTTTGTATAATGTGTCACTACCATTACTTATCGAGCGGTTAGCAAATTCGTAACTTTAATTTTAATCTACGGAGCGGTTGGAATTTATATTTCCCATTTGTGTCTTGTTTGCGCATTTATATATTTTTTTCTCGAACTCTACCCAGAACCATGCTCCATTTGTCGATAGACACGGCACGGTACTGAACAAACATTATTTTTTATCGACAGCCCTGTGAGCATCTTTTTCGGCTTAAGGAATGCTCTCGCTCGTAATAAACTCCCGGGAAAGCCTCGATTAATACACGCGGCCTAGTTGTGGTTTTTCCAGCGGAGGGTGCAGCCGGTAGAGTGTATTTAATGTTACGCGAGGTGCGCACTTTCGCGATAGTGTTCTTGCCATCGGAAGCATGAGAGAATTTCTTTGTTTATGCTCTGGATGTAGGGAGGCAGGGCTGTAGGGATTAATTGAAATTTATCGCATTCTTACGGTGAGCAACTGTATCTGGTTGGTGTGTATGTGTGAGGTCTAATACAACCGAGCCCCCGAAAAACAAATAGTGATCTTCTATAATACCCTAAGGAATTACGTGAGATTTTTTAATTAAAATAAAATAACGAATCATAACGCTATGCAGCGAATCGGCAAAGTTAAATATTCCCTGAAAAACCCAACGTTTTTCGAATAAATTAGTTTTTCGGTTCGCATCCTGAATGCGCACAATGAATGAATCGGTTATCACGCAACCAATAACGGAACAGAAATTCAAAATCATACACCAAGAGGGATGCGGTTTTTTTTTCTTATTTGCTTTTCCCCCAACTCTGTGTGCGTGTGAATATTTTATTTCAAATAATCAGTTCTAAATCGGTTCACAGTCAGACCGTCCCGCCATGCATGCCGGGGGGAAGAAAAGCAAATCGAAGCCATCAATTTGCATTTTATGCCGCATCGATTTGAAAAGCGATATCAAACCCCTTTTTTGCCTTTCCCCAGACTACAGATAGCTTCGGTGAAGATGGGCTGAATGAATATGATGCAATCAACATTCGATAGATTTGGGTCGGGTGTGATGGCCGACATGGAAGGAGCACGCATCCCAATTCGGAACGAAAAAGGAAAAAAAAGGAACTTCAGCGGTTCTCTTATTCAAACGCGTAGTGTAAGGCAAACAGGATGGTAAATAAAATATTTCCATTTCCTCTGCATACATTTCGGTGCCATATTTCCATACCGATAATCGAGTCATTGTGGATGTGATGTTAGAAAATATGTTACACATTCGTTTAAAGCAAGAAACGAATCATTTATCTAATAAAATATTAAAAAGACAAATATTTCGAATCGTTCTTACCTTTGATGCAAATTTTGTTTCGCTTGATGATTAATTTGGTGTCATTATGCTTCGGTGGTCCCTCGACATGCAGATGAATACCGACCGGTACCTCCTTGGTGACATTCCCCCAGCAGACCAGATGCACGGTGAAGCTTTCGACGGTGCGCGGTATAATGCCACTCGTCGGAATGTCCAGCTCTGGATGCTGTACCGCACCTTCGTTGTCATCGTAGTGGACCGATATCGTGTACGGGAGCTGAGAAGATGGAACGAAAAAAACGGAATGGAAAGCGTAAGCACACTCAAGGAATGGAGAACCAATGATAACCCTGGACTGAAATGGTGCAAATTACACGTTCATGCTCTCTTTCTAAATGGAACATCCTAATTGATGATAATCGAAGACGGATGTCTATTCATCGCCTGGTCTGGCAAAACGAACTGTACTTTGTCGAAGTAAATTAATATTCAATATTGAATCAGCACGGTGGGATGTACGAAATAAATTTACCGATAATGATTTATCGCGTAGAAATGAACGGAACAGAGGGAGCTTAATGAAGCGATGGACTCGCGCGATGGACTGACAGCCAAGATGGCTGTAAAAGTTTAGCGCAAGTTTCCGCAACAAACTCTCACCCGAAAGGAAAGTATGTAACGATGCTTTTAATTAAAATTTTCGTGACCCACCGGGAGCCATCGGGCCGGGTAGGAGTGGGAGGACCGTCCTGGGTGATTGATCTTTGAAGCGCACGAGTTGATTGAGTTGGCTAAGTGTTTTTTGGTCGGCAGCGGCAGGTCCTGTCCACTAACCAACCGTGGTGAAATGGTTAATGAAGTGAACACATTTTTAGCATGAACTGAAGCGTGCCGGTGGGCAATTAAATGTTTTGTGTCTGCAGAAAAACTTGCACCGGCTTAGAATGATTAAGGGGGCAAACAAAAAAAGAGCAATAGAAGCATAAAAATCATTTTCCTCACAATCGCAAAAAAAGAAATGGAAACCTTTGCTGTTATACACTAAAACGTAACCGGAAATTGAACGGGTAGTTTATAGCGAAATTCAATCAATGTGAGACAAAAACAACTGTATTATTCACGACCGAACATCGAGCAACGTGGGCAACGTTTCGCAACTGCGGCCCTGGTACTGACCCACCGTCGCCATCATGCATTCAGGTGGCGATAAAACAATCGGGCACTGTCTGACACTCTCGGAATCTAATTAAAAACAACAAAGAGAACTAATTGATTCTCGTCTGCACATTCGTCGGTAATCGCATTAAGGGCAGGGAGCAACAGTACGCCATCCTGGAAAGCATATTGGTTTTCCGCGGAGTTCCCAATTCTCGGATGGTGTGTGTGTGTGGTCTGGAAGCTGTTGCACGATTTTATAAACAGGCTACCATTCTATAGACTGGAACTCGTTTGATTCTAGGGGGAATGAGGATGTAATACATTTGTAGCAATGAATGGTCTTTGTATTGGGATGGGAGGGAAAAAAAGGAAGCTCTTAAAATGAGACCCTCCCCCAGACCCAAAAGTGGCCATATTGTTTGCCACAAAACTCTACCGTGTGTTGAAGTTTCCGCTTAAATTAAATAAAAAAATATATATTTTTCCAACATAAGTTATTACTTGTCAATGCTTTTCATCCCAAGACGTGCCCATCGGTTAATTTGGCCGCTCCCAATCAGGGCCGTGTACACTTTGATTGAATTTTGATGTCCCGACCGTGTTTTGTTTTTGGCCCGGCACGCAAACTCGACTCTCGGGCTCGATTAATTGAGTTTATTTTCGGGGCCTGGATTTTGTCGGCGCTCAAGTCACGGGATGGACCGTTTGGACAAATTAAATTTTCGTCCAGAAATTTAGCGTCCTTTTGCCAAAACGCAGGGTCATCCCGGAGACTGAGGTCATCCCGCAGCACGCCAGCACACCGGAGCGATCGGTTTTGATTGCATTAAGCGCAGTTGTCGTCGTGGAAAAGGGCGGGTTTTCCCATCCATCTGCTTTGTCGCCTTGTTGAACACAGGGACACGGATTTCGCGCAACTCTGCATAACTTTGTTAGTTCCGTCAGTTTTTATGGAGTTTACTTTTCGTGTAAAACTGGTTGAAAAAAAAAAAAGTTTTGCTTTGAAGGGGTTCCCGTTCCTTGTCCGGGGGTTTAGCAAGATGGCGATCCATTAGCATGGCGAAAGTTGTAAACCATGCCTAATGGTGTTGCGTGTAATTTTATTACACGTCAGCGAAAGGAAACTGAGCCTTTTATTTAGACAGACAAGATGGCATAAATTAACCCGCTAACAGAATGTCCTTTTTTCGAGCTAAAAGCCTAATGAAACCCCCGCAATGATAAAGTTCCCGTTTTACCTCTCGGTGCATTATCACCCAAGTGCACTGGAATCACCGTTTTTTTTGTGAAATTTTAAAAGATTTCGTATTATAAAGATTTATTGGGGCAATGAAATGAAACGAACCTCCGTTTCGTCGGATGCCTCGGGAACCTCGGCAAGCAAAAGTAATACCGTTTCCGGTTTGAATGATGCCCCGGCAAGCTATTGAGAGATAAATTTTCATTTCATTCGAACCAGCCCGACCATAAAGAATGGCCGTAGATCCCCGGGAACACCCATGGGAGCAAGGCAGCGAACCTGACCATGAGCATCTGTTGAATTGAAGGGTTACTGTAGATGCTTCTGCACAGTCAGCAGCACCGAGGGCTGGGAGGAAAAAAAACATAAAGGAAAAGCTGGAAGCAAAATCCATTGAACAGGTTCCGCTTACAGCAACAGTGAACGCTTCTAAATTTCCGCTTCGAAATGGCACCCAATCGGGCAAACAAACCGCACTTTGGGGTTTTCACACACAAAGTGTGTGTGTGTGTGTGAGTGAGGTTTTTTGCTTCCTTCAACACCATCGCCCAGGATATACTGACCACCAATCCAAACCCGAGTGGATTTGAGCGTATCGAACGAAATTGAAATTTATGGCCATTTGTCGAAGCGGAAGTGGCTGCGTTTTTGCTTTTCTCTTCTTGCTTTTCTTCTCCTTCTTCCTAACATCCGTTGGTGTGTGTGTGTGTGTGTATGTGTGTGTGTGTTTGTGTTAAAGAATTGGTTCTTGATTTAAATTAATCCACTTGGCGATTTGAAACGTGTTCCATGCGCGTTCGCTTAAAGCAACTCACTTTGCAGCCATGAGAATGGAAACATTTGTTTGTCTTTAATTTTCCCACCACACCGTTAAGGATAATGATGCGTGTTTGGGAGTGTTTAGCCTTACTCTAGAGCGAAACTTCCATTCCATTTCGCAATCGACACAAAAAGAAGAAACAACACCCGGAATACTTTTCGCCTGTCGCTACAACTGTTTCTTTGGCTGGCGCAAGACAACAAACTCGGCACAAAACTGTCATCGAATCATTTGCATAAAGTGGAAAAGTGCGCTGCGGCGCACTAATGGAACATCGTACCCACACGAAGCCACAAAAGCCAACCGGGGATGACACGGTGGCTAAAGGCAAAACACACGTACAACACGGCCCAGCAAATGCAAAACAAAACGCTCGCAAATGAACCGTACGGCGTTTTGGGCGAACGGTTTTTCTTATTCTCACCCCCTCCGGAAGGGAAAGTGTTGTAAAAACTCCCACATCCCCTCCCAAACCCATTGACATGTAAAATAAGGGAAAAAGAAAGCGAAAAAATGGTGGAAAAGATAGAGCAATGGATGGTTGTAAAGTTTTTATTTTGTTCTGTTTTTTTGGGAGTTTGGGGAGTTGTTATTAACCCACCACCCATCCCCACCAGACCAAGGTTTGCTGGCTTGTTTGTAATGATTGTGAAAGGGATTGGGGAGCTTTGTTAGGAGTTCCACTGTCCTTAACCAGCACAACACGAGTTCGAATGGTGCGGCACCAAGGTTTAAGGACTTTATCAACATCCACTCCCTTTGGTGGCTTAATGATGGCTGATTTTATTATTTTTTTTGGGAGAAACTTGGTCTATCCGGAACTCCTACTCCACGTAAGAGGTTTGGCAGTGCAAATTAGCTTGACCCAGTTTCGGTTGAGCAGTTTATGGTTTCCTGGTTCAAACATTTGTTGGACGTCCGAAATGATTGTGGAAAAACACATTCCGCTGCTTTGCAAAGTGTCACCTAAACGAATGTCATCATCTTGCTTGTAACAGCTGAGGAATATTGAGATAGTTTGTTTCTGGAGTTTTATTGAATTGGGCAGGAGGAATAATTTCAGTTTATTGTAAACCTCATTAAGTGGAGGTATAAAAAAATTAGACCCTCCTTGATTGAACGCAATTTAGGGGTTTTATTTTGGCAAAAAACGCAAGTATGTCTACACTTCCTGAAACGGATGAAGGCAACGGATCGCTAATATTGCGCTTTATAAAGTTCGTCTGCCTGCGTCCAACACAAACGAAAGGATGTAACGAAAGAAAGAGTACAAAGCTTTCGCTCAATTTCCAATCCCTTGCACTTCATTGTAATGCAGAGTTACATACTTCCTCGTCTGGGTGTGTTTGGCGTTTCCTTCCACGAGTAATGCACGTCGGTTGGGATCAGCGCCAACACAGCATATATGAGGTAAGTACGAGACCAACACCACAGAGCTCAGACACACGACCGTATCTTCTTGCTTCAACTCGTCTCGTCCGATGGTTATCCAGTTCTTTCTTTTTTTTTTTTGCCACCCAACCGGTCGGATGCAATTCCTGCTTAATGGTGCAGAATCGGTATCCATTGTTTACACTGCGTACGTTTATGTTTGCCCAGAGCCCGGCTAGAAGCCTGACGCGGTAAGAGCTTTTTCGGTAAAGTGGGCAAAAAATATTCCGATCAGACATCATAAACGTGATGAAACGCAAAAATTGTGGCAAAGCACGAACGATTGAGCTTGATTGCTGGGGATCCGTTTCGTAAGCCGATGTGCATTCCGATCGGGTACCATCGCACCATTGCCCTCGAGTGTGATGAATAGAAAATATTCTGTACGAAGGAACTCAACACAACATTGTATGAAAGCAGATGGGCAAAAGAGTAGCGAGGAGTTTTTCTGGGATAATAGTGGAAGTTCCTTATTCTATAGCAATACGACCAATGATGGGAACATGTTTCAGCAAATGAAATCAATTCCTCTGAGTATCTTCTCCAGAGTGAAGAGTTTGTTTGACACTTCTTCAAAGCACCTTTGAAGCTTGTGTTGTTAACTTCCAAGCTTATATCCTATAATTCTAAGGAGATCACGCAGACTTCATCGCCTTGAAGCTCACTAATTCTTTTGCTCCAAGGCCTGGAGCCTCTCACTGTTAGAAGTCTTAATACTACTGCATCTTTATTATTGGCCTACTCAACGGATCCATCATTTCGCCCTCTCAGTTGTCCAGTATCGCACATCTATGCACCCTCGCGACTCCTCCGGACAAGGGACACTTTGCACAAAGCTCAGACACGTTCCAGTGTTGGTACTCAAAGGTGTCCGTGATGGGTTCTACAGCGGCATCTCGTTTCGACGACTTAATGTTACATTGTATTCCTTCCTTTAGGCCTCGGGACCCATTAGAGATCAATAAACATATTAATAATATTACTTACAAGAGGTATCAGAAATTCATCACTTGGAAAATTTCGAGTCAAACTGATGGAGACATCTCTAGCAGCTCTGTTATCAAATGCCCTTTTATATAGGAATGAGGTAAACACGTCCAAAAGTTTGCCAAGTGACTATTTTATACTCTGAGGAAACTGAGGTGTTTTTTTTAACAAAACACCTGTTCAGACCTTTATAAGAGCGGAGTCCTGGCTTTAGTTCTAGTGCTCATTTACTTCTCTGGGACACAAACTATTTAAAGTCTATTTAATGTCTGTTCAAACTTGTTTATCTCTGAACTCGATAAGCTCTGGTAGGCTGAAGGTGTGATAAGAAGTTACGTTCGGAGAAGTAGTAAACCAGTAGTATTTTTAAAAGTTGGGGTAAGGTCACACCAAAAGGGTATGAGGTATAGTTTTTTGGTATATTTACATTTGAATACTAATGTAAAGGTATCCGTTTTCTCAAGGATTTCCTGAAACTCGAATTTGACTGAGGAGAGTTCCATTTATAAACACATAGAGAACCTCACCTAATGTCCAGTTACTTGATTTGAGTTTGTATCATTCTTTCTTAGCTCTGTGTTTGTTTCGACCATTTACTCACCGGATACGCCGTCCGACTTTGCCAGGAAAATCGTAAAAAATCAATGCCTGGCTTCATCGGTACAACGAAGCTCATGGCGTAATCATTAACAGCACCGTCGCGAACGTAAAACAGGTCAGCCTCGATACCTGCGAAAGAAGAAACATTTGTAATTAAATTTACTTGTCCAAAGTATGACACATTTTAAAGAAACGTATATAAAACATTCAGAACAAGCAGTGTAATAATGCTCGACAGCAATAGGAACCGCTGAAATGTGATGAAAAATGTTTCATTTACCGCAGAGCCAAGAAAATTGCACAATGGTAAATGGGGAAATGAGGATTAAGGAGTCTTTGTGTGTTGGGGCACTGTTCCATTTTTCGAACGTAATTAAAATAAAATATCTAACCCTCTTGTTAGCAGGTAATGAGGTTCCGAAAAGCTTTCTACCCTGCGAAAAGTGCTTACTGACGGGTCTTGCGTAATTGTTGGCAACCTTCTACCGTGCGATGGAAGCTTCCGTCAACCCGGCGCACCGGAAGGGTTATGGTTGTACTGGCAGCAACAGATCGTACCGGTGGTAAGCTTGCTGGTAGATTCGGATGGAATCAGCAACACTCAGCTTTTGGAAATGCGCGTTACATACAGACGTGTTACATCGGGTACCATAAAATAGAATGACAAACGACACACGTACGGGTATGTGGCAGCACACCGAACATGTCTCAGTTGATTAAGCAACAAAACGTGCGAGCCTGGTCGGTGCTGGTCGGAGGTTATTAGGGTTACTCGGGTGGGAGGGGTTTGGTAATTTAGCACGGAAAGGAAATTCGGGACACACAACACGGTGGTGGGAGCCGCACCTCACCCACAGTGGCAAGTACCGAAAGTGCGATGAATCTTGACTCGAAATTTCTCATTTCCTTATGAAAGGCACACGGCGTATAGGTTGGGGAAAGTTCATTACACAATCGCAATACAACGCCACTGGAAGGGTGTTTTGAATGGAATTAAGAGAATGGCAAATGGGATTGCTATGTGGTGCGATTGCATACAGGTCTTAATGTTGGATAAAATACGCAACATGAAGTGAATGGTTCTGAGTAGTTTTTGAAGGGAAAAAAGGTAAATAAGTGCAACGAAGAATAAGAAGTAAAAATTAAGCAAAATATTTATATTTGAAGCAGCGATGTAGTTAAGAGAACATTATTCTATTAATAGTGGGGTCTATGATAACTTCAGCTAGAAAATTTGACATTTTAAGGGCTGATGCTGTCAGAATGTCAGAAAAACTACTTCATTTATGAAAAAAATGTACATAAACTTTAAGGAAATACAATGAAAATCTTAACAACTTTTTGGAGTACGCACCAAGGTGATATTTGCTTTCTAATGACGTGCAAATGACAGCTGTCATTTCTCTCTCAATAGTAGAACATACTATTCAATCTCATTCATTCTGCTGACTTTCGTCATTTGGAGCAAAAGAGAGAAAACTCAGCTATTGCTTGCCAGTTTCGGAGCTAGGAACCTAAAATTCTGACTCGAAACGTCGAAATGCATACAAAATAACTGGCTTAAGTCATCACAGACCCCATTACTGTAGTTCTTGTTTATTTGGTAGTAATAACTGTACAACTTAGAAGAAATTGTTGTAATAAATTAGTAAAAAATAAATTACTTAGTAGTTTAGAAATAAAAATTGTTACTTTGTAAAATATAAATGAAAAATCTTAATTTAAAGTAGTAGAATATTAAGTGAAGTAGATGTGTGAATAAAATACGTCCAATATTATGTTTGCTCCAGCTTGAATCCCATCCCACCTTATCAACTCTAGCATTCAATCATCATCAGTAGTAAAACTTTCATCCGTTTTCCACACTTCAGACGCATGGAGGAGACTTAAACTTTCTTCCCAAGCTTATCCCCGGTACTGTATAATTTCCTGTACAGTAAAAGCTCGAAAATGAATCAAGCAAAGTGATGTGGTTTGGCCGCTGTGACGCTTCCGAGCAAACCTCACACAAGCACACACGTTCGGAACAGGACGATATGATGGAAATTATGTTAAGTGACCAACTTTTGCACCAACTATTACCATATTGATAAAATGTGTTCCTTCTTCACATGCGGCTAGCTGGACTGGAGCCGTGGGGGCGCACTTGGTCGGAAATGGATTGAAAAGTGGGAAAACCTTAACTTGTGAGTGGCACAATGTGAGAAATTGCGAAACATTCGCACCGGAATGCAATTATCATCCATTCCCGGGGTAAAAGTTCTGCCTCGTGAATGGAACCACATGCGAGCGCTTCATCGTCATCGGACGTTGAGTAAAGCATTCGAGTCAGTCAGTTTCCGAAACACTCCGACGCTACTATCAATTTTATTTATCATGAAAATTGAATATAACGAACCCTTTTGCTGTTTACCAGTAGCTGTTGCCTTTCGGGGTAAGATATCGTAAGGGTTTGTGTCCTTTTCTTGAGATGAACAGCGCTTGAGTAAGATGAGCAAAACACTGATATGGCGGAAGTAGACGTGTGCTAAAAATGAATACCTCCGTCTTCAACTTAGAATGTATTCCTGTAGTACTTCAGTGGAATGAAAGAGAGCGAGGGACAAATCCCACAAAAACTTATCTGGCGTCTAGCACAAAAAGCCGACTGCACGATGTGCACCGATGGCGTTAACCTCCATCCCGAGTCGGAGCCGGTGTATATATGTGGCAGTGGCTCAAGCGAGATATTTCCAACTGAATACACACGCATCCGAATCAGCAACTGAGCAGCAATCGAGGAATGGTTGAAGGTTCTATCTCCCGGTTGGGAAATAGGGCAGACCGTGCGCCGGCAAGTCTTATCGCTGTCGAGGGCGCGAAAGAAACTGCCCTCGCAAACGGTATCGGTGGGGGTGGGGGATTGAAATTAAACAAAAGCTAAAAATAGAAAACCCACAGCCACAACTCCACCCGGGAGGATCGGATTTACAAAATTGAGGTGCGAGAGTGAAATTTACAAACAGGCAGTAACTTTGATTTGAGCCATCTTTGAGCTCGTTGCTCTGCAAAGAGGACTCCGTGTGGGGTTGGATCGCATTTTTGCCACTCAAAAAGCATCTGCATCCCTTTTTGTATTTGTTTGGTTCGGTTTTTATTATTGCGAGTCATGTAGAACGGAAGAGGATTTTGGGTTTTTATTTATTTTTTTCTGTTCGAGGGAGAATTAGCTCGCAAATGTTTTAAAAACCTCGAAGGGGGAAGAAGTTTGAAATAATTCCGGTAAAGTGCCTGGGTTATGGGCTTGGTGAGGGGGTTGCTATTGGAGCCAGCCACGTGAGACGAGTGTAGTCGTGGCAAAGTAATATGGAATTATTGGACCCGAAATTAGCTCCTTATCGGTGATGGAACAGCGCGTTCACGCACGACCGGTTGGATGGTTTTGTAAAATCCTTTCAAATGAAACACAAATTAGCTTAGCAAAACACCCATCCCTGAACGATGAAATAAATGATGCCATTCTAGTGAAACAATGCGTTAAAAGGAGGAAAAGTATCATTAAAATGAGGTTTGATACGATCAGGCCTTAACCTTAACAGACGAGATGAAATAATCGTTTGATATTTGGTTACATTTTGGATGAGTAATGACCAAAAAAAACAGAAAACTCGCAGCTCATATTAAGATTCCCAGTGGTTTGAGTTGTGCAACGCCCAAAACACTTGTCAGATGCATATCCGTGGTCAGGGTAACATCAAAGCTTTACCTTTGGGGTTTTTTTCGCTTTTTACCGCTACCACAAAAGAACCGTTTGCCCGCGGCATGTGTCAAGCATTCACCGTTTATTTACGTTTGATCATTTTTTTTTAAATCATTGTTTTGTTACGCATGCTTTCGGTGGAAGCACAAGAAACCCCGACGCACGAAACGTATAAAGAGAATAATGCAAGTAAAATAAGTAAAAAAAAAAATACATCCACATCATCCCGAACCCGAAGTCCCAAATAAACTAGAACAGACAGCAACCAGAAAAAAGAGAAGGAAATTGCATGAAATATTCAGATTGCGTTTATGATGCGTGAAGCAAAAATCTTTCCCCGTCCGAGGAACGCGACCAGGAATGGTGGTAGCTATAGAAGAAAATGCGCCAAAAACTTGTATGAAGCAAACAAAGTAAAAAGCAGTACGGATCTTCAGTGAAAGTTCATAAAATTTCAACGTTGCATAAAAGGTTTGGCATTTTTTGCTTTGTTTTTCCTTATTGTTGTTTGGTGGTTGGACTGCGAGAGCGAAGAACGATGGAGGGTGAAACACCCCCGTGCGTTTGGCTCTGGGTTTGAAAAAAAAACCCCGCGCACATGAGTACACTTTGAGGCTTTCGCGTCTGAAAATGCCGGTGCCGGTGCTTCTTTCCCTACGGTTGTACGGGGCTCGTTGGGTATTGTTCGTTGGGCTGGGTGGGATTTTGCGTCGTCACTGTTCCCGTTCATAAATTGCATTTAGATAACGTTTAATGGGCTCTATTTGCTCGAGGTTGGTAGTTGACGTTTGGATGGCTTTTTTTATCTTATGCCCGTAAGATTTACAGAAGAATAACAAGCAGCAGATAGAGTTCTGGTCTGGTTTTTTGTCTGGACAGTGGGGAAAAGTACAGTGAGCTTGAGGTTGAGTTTCGGTTTGGAGAAATTATGCATTCAACTCGTTGGCATGTTGGCTTGGTGCCTGGAGTTATATTGGGCAAAATAGTTTCACTGATTTTTCCGACACTGTTTGATGGATAAAAAAGGCATTCGTGTAGGTTTCATCGCAAGTTTTCTGTTTTTGCATAATAAGATACAATTTGGATGTTTGCCAGGTTAGGTCTCTTCCCTAGAGCTACACAATTCTAATATCACCCCTCAATTGTAAGCTCCTCAGTTCTTCAAGGCAAAAAAAAAGAATAACAATGCATGTAATTTACGCAAAACTAACAAACAGTTCATGTCTAGAGATATCTCGTGAAAAGCTTCTCGGTGCCATCTTCCAGAACTTGTCGTACAGCTCGTACACCCAGCCGGAATCGTTAGTTCGGTTGGATGGACATCAAATTCATCACCAGCACTGCCAACGACTGCTGCAACACATACATCGGCCCGTCGCCTAAACGATGGCCGTCCATGTTGCAGCAGCAGCCGCCATGCTTCATAATTCACGAAACTGTCACGATGGTGCAAGATAAATTTTGGAACCATCCAACACAAACATCCGTTGTGATTTTAGCATGATGACACAGCTAGAGCTTGTCGTTCGTGCCCCTAAACAAACTTTCCCATTTGACCGGCATTGCGCGTGGGTCGATCGAAAAGCGTCCCCGGGTTTTCGGTGTGTGGTACGAGATTTTCTGAGAAGCGAATAACCATGAAGCGAGTTTGCCCGTACGGAGATGGTTGATGGTAAAAATGTATACATTGATTGGAAATGTTTTGTTTAATTTTTGGCAAACCAAAACTCCTTTAACGTTCTGTTCTTCTCCAGTAGCCTACATTTTAGCCACCTCCGAGGAGGAATTTGGAACGCTTTGCATAGAGTCGAGTGACATTTTTCAGATGTCATGCTCGGTGACATGGAACGATGATGATATTTAGGAAAATATCGCCGTGAAACAGTGCACAGCGTATGACATAGTTGCATCATCATCGTGAATGTGGGACATCTCACTGAAATGTGTGCGCGGTGTTTAGCTTTTCCTGAAGTCCTGGAGAAGAGCCCAGTGTCAAAGACCTTACTCCGAGGAACAAAGTGTATGCTTTATTCCGCGATGCTTCGTTAGTTCATTAACCCTAGTTTGCATAGCAGGAATTAAAACAAATACAGAATTGTGTTGTCTGAAGCTCTAAATATCTAAATATCTCGTTGACAATAAATACATTACCCAAAGAGAAGATCACGTGAATCCTATTATTTATTAGACGATATCCTGTCCTATTAGACGACATTATAGTATTTCTGATATTTCATGAAGCTTTTCTATTAAAGCCTCAAGTGAACGAACGCCAGGAGCAGTTCGGTGGCCGAGGAGACCGAGGCGCCGGTCTTCAAACGGACTGGACCGAGGTTCGAATCCCATTCGGACCGTTCCCCCGTACGCAGGACTGACTATCCTGTTGCGGGTACGGAAGTATTCAAGTAACGGAAGCCAGAAATGGCAGTCCAAGAACTCTCGAGGTTGTAGAGCCAGAGAAGAAGAAGAAGAAGAAGAAGAAGAAGAAGAAGAAGAAGAAGAAGAAGAAGAAGAAGAAGAAGAAGAAGAAGAACGAACGAACGCCAGAATTGGCAAAGTTCTCTTACTTACAAAAGCACAAAGTCTTGCTCTTGTACAGAACCGTGGTACCTGCCCACATACTGAAAAGTCTTCCGGAGAGGTTAGTCAGGCTACTTACTTGTTTATCCGTCACGACCTTCGTGGCGGTCGCAACAATGCCTTCGCTCTACCGGCTATAGTTTGGACCTACAACTCCTCTTATGTCCAAGTCGACGGATTAAAAGGACTTTACGGACTGGGTTGTCCGGTGCCATTCGCATGACATGACCAGCTCATCGGAGCCTGAAGAGTCTAATTTGTTGCATGATAGTGAGGTCGTCATACAACTCAGAGACCATGCCATCATGGGTGTTTTGCATTGTCCTTCCACACATACGGAGCCTAAAATTCTTCTTCGTCCATCGAGATTCTGACGAAATTCTCGGACAGAGTCCATGTCTCAGATGCGTATGTGAGACGTGAAATGGGGTGGGTTACATACAATATCAGCTTCGACTGTCGTGGCAGGTATTTTGAGAGGAGAAGTTTCCTCAAACTGTAGTAATTGACTAATTCTTCACCAAAAGTATATCTTTTTGGACAGTGTCGATGCCTCAAAGGTGTATGTCTGTAATTCTATCTTCTTTCATCGTGGCAGATATTTTTAGAAGAGAAGAGGATGATCTCTTAGTTGTATGATCTCCTAATACACCTGTAGACAAGAACAGGATATTTCATCCTTCGTGGAAACATGCGAAGTTTTGCTCTTGCTACTTAAAGAACTGCTTTTTGCTTACGTATTCCATGATCATCAAAAAATTTAAAAAAACTAACATACTCTTGCAATTGCTCGCATTATTGCATTATTAACATCCTTCAACATGGCGCTCCAACACGAGACGTACGACATCCTTAAACACACTTTACAACAAAAAAACGAAAGCAACAAAACACCAGACCAACAAATCATTCCACACGATAAGTTTTAAATTGTCCTTGGAAACCGTATGCTGACGTGCACATACACTATTATCCGGAAGATGCGAGAAAAGAAAAATCAATTTTCACGAAAATAAGTTCCTCCATGCCTCCATCTGTCCAGTGTGCGGTACGCAACTTTACAAAAGACAGCATCCTGGTGGACATCTTGGTGGCATTAACATCCTTTTTCTTTCTTTCTTTTGCCCTTGCGTTTAGCATTGGCCTTCACCGACTGCAAAACCCATCGGAAGATGGGCAGGATCATGGGTAGCAAAGATTTCTCATACACTGCTCTGCACTGGGCAAAGTGGGGTTTTGCTTTATGGGAGCACCATTTTCGTCATGCCAATAAATATTGGCGGATAATAAATTGATTTCAAGTGACATTTATGTCGATTTATGGTGAAATAAGATGTACGACGTTCGCAGAGAGCAAGCAGACAATAATCGAGACAATGTTCGGCCGGTTTCAATGGAAACGGGGTTTTGCTGCTTTCGAAACGAACAGGGCTGTAAGCTGACTGTTGACGGGACAGTCGCATTGCAGTGCATGATATTGAATATGTTTATGCTCTCTTCCATATTTTCTAGCTTCGATTGATGGACAACGAATATTTAAGCCACAAATTTCATTTCATTGCGTTGTGTTAAAATGAAACAAAATTAAATTAAATATTGAAGAAGTAAAAGCTTCCAAAATAAAAATGTCCTTGACAGTCATAAACAAGCGTACGGCATTGAGATGTAGCGCTATCCTTTGGCTTCTCGTTTTTACACTCGGTTCGTGATCAAATGCTGTCTGGTCAATTGACTTCGTAGCGCTAGCTGAAAGCAATCATGAAATTATGAGCTCATGGAAAAATTTATGAGCCGTGAAATTGATAAATCG